>JABMDO010000514.1:0-28288 GCA_014851415.1 Cnaphalocrocis medinalis
GGTGATTTTATAAGTGAAACTGTGAGGGTATCGGAAGATCCACCGCCGGGCCCCACGGCCCTGTTATGACAAAACGCGTTATCCTGTAAAACGCCAATTTTCAAAAAACGGGTTTAAAGGTTTTTATCTTTGGCTCGTTACCATATTGTATGTAGTAAAGATATAAATATGATTTCTATACTAAACGATTACTTATAATAGTCGCAGGTCGTCACTAGAACATTATTTTATCGTATTATTTAATTTATAATAATTATACTAAAAAAACGCGTTTTGTAGTGATAGTATATAGCTAGCCTACATTCGTATTTATTGTGATAAAACGATGTAAGCTTAGTTTGCATCATTTTGTACTTATAACAACTACCATTTATTTTAGGTCGTGTGAACTATTATGTATGAAAATAATTATATTTATCCAGTGCAAGCTTGGCATATGCATGGAATAGATAGTTTTTATAAGTAGCACACGGTAAGTAAGTAAAAGTCTTCAGTAATTAATAAAAAAAAGTCGAAAGTAAATAGCACTACGAAATTCGTCGTTTCAGGAAGGGGTTCGGATAGTATAAACTGGTAGTACATTCGCCTAGACTGTGAAAGGTTGTGGGTTCGAGTCCCACCTGAACCCTTTGATGAATTTTTTAAGTGCAATATTTACTTAAAAAAGTCGAACTTACCGTACTCATATAACGCCGTTATAGTGATCAAAGCGTTTGTTAAAATTTCTTATTCATAAACATCTTATTACGCCCCAATAGTGAATCAAAATAGTGATCTTATTACATACTAATAAAACTTAACTCATGAACTCACTATAACCTATGACGTTTTGTGCTTTAACGGTGATATAATGACGTTTAAAATGAGTTTGTCAAATCATCAATTTTGACATTTATAACAAGAGTTTATTAAACGTTTATGGATAAGGATTTTGACAAGGCAATATAACGCTCTGTTAAACTTAACAAACGTTTTAACTAATCAACGTTTTAAGTTTATTTTAGTATTTTTTATGAATTTGACCCTTCGCATGTACGTACCTAGGTATAATATAATAATTAAAAAACATTTATACAGAAGAATATAATACGCGGCAAACTAAGCTTGCATTGTTTTGCAGAAATAACAAGGCGCACCCGTCTCGCGCTTGCTAACTAACAGCGCTCGGACGGACCATATTCTATCATGGTAGAACGCTGCAAACTTAGCCTACAGCGTTTTGCAAAAATATTTCCTCCGTGTTTTAGGTTACAGCGGAAAGTTATATGGAATATTTCGGTTCGTAACTTGTGTTGAACTGCGTTTGTCAGTCAGTTTCAAAGCTTACATCAAGTAGATACATTTAGTGCATATTATTATAAAACGCTGTAACCCGGGTTGCATTGTTTTGTCGTAACAGGGCCGCCCAGCAGACGTCGCCGCGCACCGCCAGTTCGCTTGTGACCACGGCTGTTGTAACGCAGCCGAAACGTCAAGCAGTAAGTACATAATTATGTGCTTAAAAAATTACGTCGCGTTAATTCCCGTCTATAATAATAATAGTTATAATGCAACGCGAAAATCTAAAGAACTATTTGACAAACCGCTACTTAGTCAATTTTCTAGAATATATTTCATGTTTTTTGAGATATTTTGTCTGTACTATTTCCTAACAAGACAAGCGTACTAAAAAGCTACCGGGCAACACAGACTTACTTATTATCTGATCTCGCAAATGTTAATGATGACAAAAGTCAAAATACTGGCATTCATTTTTATATTTTTCAGATCACTCATCTAGTCAAAATGCACCCGTGTACTATGCAAAAATTGTATCATCAATTCATTCAAAATATACTCCCGAAAATCTATACAGATCATTGATTGAAGAGACACTATTAGCTGAGTTTAATCTGCTTATAAGTGCAGAGATTGTAGCAAATTTGGTTACACAACCAATTTATTGACACTTTGTTTGCTAATTCTATGGCCACACCGCGTACTCTAGTAGACTATGCGCGTGCGCAATACGTTATATAAAATTTACGAGGCCAAGTTATGGGCTTATGGTTATTTTTATGAAAACATCGTTTGTTCTCTCGTAAAACAATGCGTTCTGACAAAATTCACATCTTTTCTTATTAAACGATAAAAATAGGATCGGGTTTAGGTCACAGGTGGGAATCGTTAAACGTGAAACCTAGTTTTATTTTTGTTAATATTGTACTATTAAGTATTCTGTGTTAATAGTTCAAACTCTTTTTCCCCTGTCGTCCTTTATTTATCTAGACTTAATCGTCATTTCCAATGAGTATTGAACTCGTGTTGAGGAGATGAGTATGCTCTGCCCTGGATCCGTGGATTTATGAGGAAGGACAGCATCAGGAAACGTAGGCAGCAGTTTTAGTGACTATAGCGTACGAGCGCTTATACGCGCGTACAAAACGCTATCGTTTTTTGAAGCACTTAAATTAATTTTGAGGAAGTATTTAATGTTTATTTATTTATTTTATTTGGTACCCAAAACAGAATATCACTATTACAATATATTTTTTTTACAATTTCATATCTTATGGACTAAATGATATTCCAAAACATGTATACTCATCGTGGTTAAAATAACAGACGGCTAATAATACAGTATTTTATAACTTAACTAAAAAAAAAAAGTATAAATAGCAAAAAGGTTTACATTTTTTAAATTCAGTTATTGGATAAGCAGTAGGTTGCCTATAAAATGAACGCAATGTCCTGTAATTATTTTTAATCATGGAGATGGCATCTTCTCTTTCCCACACTTAGTTGGTATTTTAGCAGGGCGGCTCCCTAAGTCTATGGTTTTAACAACCTATTTACGGGATAGAGCGTCCCCTATTGAATATGTATGTCCCATACCAACTTCAGTCACAGTGACTGAATACCCAATGCCCCAGTAGTTAGAAGGCGTTAATCTTCCTAACAGCGCGCTAATCTACCGAAATAATATGCTTAAACCAATAAGGCTTTTGACTTGTTCTCTTTATATTTTACCTGTTTGTTCCCTATTGGACAAATCACGTCGATAATTTATGAATTTATTCATTTCATTTAGGAAAATGTATTAGTGTGAGATAGAATTCATTCGCGCAAGTATTTCGTATTTTTGGTTTACCCACATGGCTTTCCAAAATGTTTCGCAATATGAATGAAAGAGAGAATCGGTTTGCAAAATCATGTTTTTTACTAGTTTTACATTAGGTACCTATGTTATATGATAGATACCTATGAGCTATGGTATGAAAAAAAGGTAAGAAACATGGGTAGGTAGATTTTTAGGGCGATCGAGTGGCCAGTTTTTGAACATTTTGAACTACGTTTTTAGAAAACAGTGTCTCTTTCATATCTAAATCCTGCCAAATGGCAATTTTAAGTTATCTTCTAACAAAAATTGTGACACCGATAAAGTGTCGTCCCCGCAAGAGTACTTTAAGAACGAGAATTTATGCCCTCGAGGAGCCCAGGGGAATGATTTCCAAAAAATATATCTTAGAAAACTTACATAGAAAAATATATGTTTCATACAGGGCGTCCAATGATGTTTTTCTCCTCAATAAATCTTATCCTATTTTCAGTAATAAATGTACGCCTCTCTAGGACGATTCCGAGCACCTATGTATGTTAGGATTTTTCAAATCTATGGGAATATTTACCACAAGCTCAGCGGTGAAGGAAAACAATCTAAGGAAGCCTGCCCCTAATTTATTACGCTGACAATTGTCGGTAACATTATACAATCAGCTTCACTACTACTCACATGGCGAGCTATTTTGAATGGTACAATTGTCACGCAATTCCGACATTAGATATTTCAATCTCATATAAAGATTCACTTCAATTCTTCAACTATTTATGTCGACTAGAAATGATAATTGTTGTATCACAATATAATTTTAAAACATACAATTGTAACCAAATGGCATTCATATTTGTATTTCTCTTGTCACTGTACATATTATGTCACCGATAAAATCCCACCATCTACGAATATGAAACGTGTTACCGACCTTTTACGAAAAAATACTCATAGCACGGCACGCTGGCAGAAATGCCCACAAAACTCATTCATTGAAGTTTATTTTTCAAAATCACAAGTGTTATTATAATATAAGTAATTTATAGAAACCAACCTATGTATTCCTTGAACAAGACAAGAGACGGCTCAAAAACAACAGCATAGCAACAAAGATCTCCTCAACTAAGGACTACTTAGTAGTTGTTAATGTGAGTCATTAGCGCTGCCAGCGCTGGTGTGTTTGGATGGCGCCTCATCAGCGCTGCAGCATAGCTTGCAGGCGCAAGCTATGCTAATCCGCTCTTGTTTATCGCCCTCGTCGTTAGCAGCTGTGATGAAATAACTAAGAACATTGTCTTTAGAAAGCGGAAGTCATGAGAGCAAATCACACCATAGCGGGCGTACGTATGTATGTGCCCTTAGTATTTTTTTATATAAAAGTTAAAGAAAGTAAATGAATAAAGATCTAAGCGTACCCGGGGCTCCGAAGTGACAGCTTTGGACGCAACCGGGAACTAAACGCTAAGCTGACAGATAATTAAGAAAGATAAGGTTTCTTCGTTTGATTTATGTGATAGGTGGCAGACTAGCAGACGGATCACCGCTGTCCATAAACACCCGTACCACCAGTGAAGTCAAAAGTGCGCTGTCAATCTTTTAACCCCTTTCCCCTCTTCACGCCGGTATTGAGGCCGTGGTATCACTCCGGTCTAGCCGGCCCATTCATGCCAAAGCGTGGCTCTCCCACGGTGTCTCCCAAGATTGGTAAGTAAGTGCCAACAGAAAAATATAGTTTAAATTACTTGATGCAATTCCCCCACTACCCGTAATGTGTCTCGCAGATCGTAAACCTTTCGCCATGTGTCAGTGGTGGAAATAACGAGAAGTGGTCCTGTATATCGCCAAAGAGGAGTGAAAGAACAAAAAAATCATGCATTATCCTCCCCGGCGCTTGCCAAGAGCCGGCTCGTTATTGTTATTTGCCCCTTCAATAAGTAAAGTACAGCATTTGTCGGATTTCTCCGCTCCTTCGTCCGAGTCTTTCTGTGAGTGTAATTGAATTACCGGGCTACTTGCGCATGTCCGGGTGTCTTAACCTCGTTTTACATACGCACTTTCTTGTTTTACAAAAGTGAAAGCAGTTGTTTGTCCTTTTACAGACGGTACCCGACGACGTTTCGTCTTTTATTCAAACACTAGTGGCCCGCCCTCACTTCGTTTCGGGATTTAGTTGTTCTATTATATTCTTTCAACATTTGTTAATTGATAGCAGTAGGTGTCGATTAAATCACCCACGTGTTTCGTCTTCTTGGGATGCAAATAAGCCTTGTGGTGGTTTGTAGGAATTATCTCTGTATAAATAGTATTGATCGATGAATCCGATTTGTCCAAAAATAAAAATAAACTGTTATAATTTTTTGCCTTTTAGACTCCGATGGCTCGGCCACGTTGAAAGAATGGTATCAGATCGGGGCGCCAAGAGGGCATATCTTGGGCAACCTACTGGTCGTCGGCGTAGTGGACGCGGACCTGCAGGAATTGCAAGCAGGAGATTGGCGACAAGCAGCACAAGACCGAGACAAATGGCGACATCTCATTTAGGATCGTTGAGCCATCGGAGTAAGTATAATTTTTTGGAAAAATATAATTTTAAGCACTAGGTATAAAACGTTGTATGGGACTAGGGAGTTAATGTACTTTACAGTATGGGAATTTGAAAAATTTCGTACATAAAATAATGTACCTAATACTAATAATAGTAGTCTGGTTTCAGTTATACTCGTATATTCATTCGGTTTTTTTAGTTGATTGCTTGATGAAATGTCAACGCTGAATCAGGTCAATGTACGAAGATTTTATATGAATTTATTTATTAAAATAATACAACATTTATGTCCTTTATTTCGACTGGCTCGCCTCATGGTAAACCCGTAGAGAAAATGCTATCAGCTACCATAACTAACCCGGCGTAAATCTCTATTTCGCCAGTAAGCACCGTAAGCCCCAGAGGGATGGGCATAATTTTCTCTACACTTTTTGCCTACTTTATGGGTAAAGTATAATTATGTCTGACCTTACAATGCGGACCTTAGGATCTTGCAGATATTTATATACATTTTTATATTTTGTTACGAGAAATAATAAACATGGCCACAAAATTTTTATTTGGCCACGCGCCCAAACTTCTAATTTAATAACTAAGCATCGGGAAAATTACTTAGCCTTTAATTAACTGATTCATCTTCTTTACAACGGCAACTAAAAATGTAAAAGAAAGCGTCAAATGAATATCCATAATTAATTTAACTTGTCCTTCTGATTATATATTGCAAACTAATTTACTAACTCAGCCACGGAATTTGTAACTCATCACCATATTAAGTTTTACAGCTTCAATACAACGTCCTCAAAAATAATACATTCAAGCTTCAATACTCAACATCAAAATACTATATCTTAACATCTAAAATAATACTTCACATTCTTTTATCGAGAAAATAGCCACTGTACCTACGATTTGGCGCCAGTGCGTGACATGACAGCAACCGGCAAGCATCTGATCGGCCTAGCAATCAGACTGAAATTCGTAATGGCGCCATTGGAGGTAAAAGCACAGTGCTTGGACTGAAAAGAAAGCGTGGAAGGCCAACTTAAGCGCGAGCGGCATAAATAAGCCAGTAATAATATTTTTTACACGCGCCAAACAATAATTAATTATATTAATAATTTTGCAATAAAAATCATTATGAAGAAATTATTACATAAGTAAAAACATATTAATACTTTCCTTTTTGTTTTCATAGCGTGATTGTTTTTTAAATGTTTCTCATAATCCTCACAATTAATATAAATCAATTGGCGGCTAGTATCGTCGCGTTGTTGCCTTAAATAGTTCATGTGTAGTAATAATAGTGGCTTTAATATAATATTCGATGACAATTTTAGGTAAATTTAACGATCGAATAAATGTAGGATGAGTTACATTTTATTCATACTAAATTATGAAATTAGAAGCTAATATAATTACTATTTTGGTGTCATATATTAATAATTTAGAAGGTTGCTGTTTGAATGCACACCACAAATTTAGATGCTAAAAAATAACTGCCATGCTGAGTTATAATTACAGTGGCTTACATCAAAGATATTTAGTGGCTGAAATACCATAATTCAGACGCGCATTGGTTGTGGCTGACTTAGTAATTTAGAAGCTAACATATATTTCCTGAGGCGAAAAATGCTATTAAAAAGAAGCTCGTTTAAATAGTACCCTTTTGTTACTACTATATATAAGAAGTTTATCGTAGGAAACTCTGAAAATATTTCTGCTACTTCACACAACTTCAACAAAATCTACAGTCATTCCAGCTGCTGTCTGTTTATGTGATAAGTAAACGAGCAGACAGGTAACCTGGTGATGTGATTGTCCACAACCCATTGAAGCCCGCAATATTAGTGTTGTCACTAGAATAGAATAGAATAGAATAATTATAGATATATAGGGTAGAATAGAGTAAAGTAGAGAAGAATAGGACGCTTCCTCCGAAGAACAAATTCCAATCGCAATTCGGACTTTATTATTTGGAGTAGCCGAGGATAGGTTTGAATAGAATAGAATAATCCTTATTGACAAAGCTGTGAACAAAATTTGATGGTCTTATAAGCTAGGTATCAGCAGTTACCTGTTTTGGACATGCAATGTTTTAACTTGTATCCAGAAAATTTCGGTAAAGCAAATAAAAACGAATGTTTGAAGGTATGAAACGGGAAAATTCGAGCTATTTTGGCGGTTTAACGGAACTTTAAACCAAATCCAGCAAATTCAATCAAAACGAGATGCGAGTTCCGAGACATTTTTTTTCTAACTAACTCGGATTTACTGACACAATGATTTTCATTAAATTTTCACCTGCACCTCAAAAAAAATCACCCCAAAAACGAAAATACTTGAACAACATTTTTATCTCGCTTTCTCCCGAGCGACTAATCACCGTCCTGAACTTGGCCCCAGGCCCCTACATCTTCATTACCGTCGTCGTATTATTTAATAGCAATTTGCACGACACTTAGGGCTAAATAGCTGAAGATAAGGGCGATTGCGGCGCAGTTACGGCCCGCCGATGCGTGCCGCCTGGAAGGGACGCGCGATGGCGGTTACGTTTTTATACATGAATGCATGGGATATCTGGAAGGGAAAGTACCGTTTTGCGAGATTTCCCGGCTAATATCCCCTAGTTACAAGAAGGTTAAGATAGGCAAGGGAAATTAATATGTGGTGCCTATAAAGGACTGAGAATAGGACAGGAAAAAAATATAGTTTTACATAGTTGCGTTTTTATATATGATCCTATGGGATATCTGGAAGTAAAAGTACGCGTTGTGCGGGATTTCCCGGTGCTAATATCCCCTAGTTACAAGAAGGTTTTTAAGATAGGCAAGGGAAATGAATATGTGCTGCCTATAAAGGACTGGGAATAGGATAGGAAAAATTATGATGCATAAAACGTAACTGTCAGTTGCGTTTTCATATTATATATGCTACCTATAAAGAACTGTAAAAAGTATAAAAAAACATCACACATACATCTATCTACACATACAAAACATATCTAGAAGGTTTACCTTAGTACTTTAGTACGCGTTGTGAGAGATTTTCCATTGCTAATATCCCCTTTACCCAAGACAGTTACGATAGGCATAGGAAAGTTAATATTTGCTGCCTAAAAAGAATTAGCCTTAACTGTGGGAGAGCCACGCTTCGGCATGAATGGGCCGGCTCGACCGGAGAGATACCACTGCCTCACAGAAAACCGGCGTGAAGCAGCCCCTGTGCTGTATTTCGCCGAGTGAGTGAGGGTACCGGAGGCCCACCCGGGGGGGGAAGGGATAAAAGGTTGACAGCGCACTTGTAACTCCACTGGTGTTGTAAGTGTCCATGAGCGGCGGCAATTGCTTACCATCAGGTGATCCGCCTGCTCGTCTGCTACCTATCACATAAAGAAAAAAAAAAGCCTATTCGCTGTATAGGATATAAAAAAATATCTATAAGTAATTGAAGGCGATGCGCGATGTAGGTAGGACCTTTTTTAATACGTGTAATATCCCCAAGATAATATAAAAGATTAAGGTAGTGCATTCTTTACTAATCTAGAAAATATACGAAGCAACCCTGACCTTCACATTCTCATTTCTATTCGAGTCACCCATAAAATGAGTAACGCCTCAAAAGACGGATGTTAAGCTTTCCTCGGCCAGCCTTTTCCATTAGTCGTATATTTGCGTCTCCCCGTCGGGATCCACGCATCAGCCGGCCGGAAGGGCCGACCCGCGGAGACACGGCATCCTCCGGTATGAGGCTGAAAAACCTTCGGATATGACGAGCAGTGACGTAAGAACCGTATTAAAAATAAGTTTGACTTTTTTGGGTGGATAAAAATATCTCTCATCTTTGTTAATTAAAATAAATAAATATATCCACACAAAACCTCATACATTGACCTGACTCCGTACTAAATAGCTTAAGCACTTGTGTTACAGATATCAGACAATAGAGGACAACAAATATAATATTTAATATTTTTATTTGTTTTTTTTAATTATATTATTTAAATTTATGAAACAAATATTAATTGATTGTAAAATTCATAATGATTGTAATGTTTAATTCAATATTCGGAATTATACAATAATATTTAACGCACTTCTTTTGGATGCCTAATATATTATTGAAATACCATAGCTTAAATTTAGCAAGTCATTCCATTGAAATTCCACAGCTTAATTTTAGTTGTGTGCAAGTGTAAATTACATTTAATGAAATACACAGCAAATGGTATCTTACCACCACAGATGACTGAATACGTTGCCTTCTTTCTGTAAACACACACTTATCGCACCATCCCACATTGTTCCATCTAAAGATAGGTCCAGACCGTCCATCAAACTCCTAAAATAATCAGCAAAAGTGCGCGAGTCCCACTAACCGATGATTTACGGGGGCGACCGCAGCTATTAACGCGAGCCCGGAATGGCTAAGATTAAGACTCACGGGTCATTGCCAGAGGCGGTGGAACCGACTAATAACTGTGTTCTTAGGATATAATGTCTGATAGCATGGTGTAAGATAAGAGGGCGCCTCCTGGTAGTAACCCTGCCTCATACGCCAAAGGTCTTGTACATGCGCTAACGGCCTTGAGTAGTTAGTTAGTTAGTAGTTTCTTAGTTTATCCAATGTTTTGCATAAAATCGATGTTTACGTTATATTTTTTTGCTAATGAACATTGAATAAAAATCCTCGTCAGAAATTCAAGATCGAAATCCAGTCTATAACATGTATTTTTTTTAGATATCGCTCTTAACGATTTACGGAGTTTAAACATACACAAAAGTGCCCAATCCGCGCATGTACAAGCCTTAAGTTCGATCTCCCACTGGACAAACATTCGTGTGATGAACACTTGTGTTTGTTCAGTGTCTGGGTGTTAAATATGTATGATATTTGTGATCCTCTGTTGTCTGATATCTGTAACACAAGTGCTTAGGCTACTTAGTAGGGAGTCAGGTCAATGTATGAGATTTTATGTGAATTTATTTATTTATCTCAAACCAACGGTGGTATCCGGATTAATAAAGAATATGTTGTATATGAAGCCTGCTTGGTATTTAGTAGTACTGGCGGCTGCGTCTGCCATATCTTGTTGATTAGACTTCTGTCAAATAAACGTCAGTGCGTTCATAACCAGCTAGAGTTTCACTTGTATTTTCTTGGTATTTCCCTACACAGTTCACCGATTTAACAGTGGCGACGATTTATCCACGCTTGAAAGAGGGAAAAAAAAATAGTCCATGGCGCAATTCGGCCTACTGTCGAATTTCGACCACAATTTACAAACGTGGAAGGTCTACAAGGATCGGCTGGCGCAATGGTTCGTCGCTAACGACATCAATGACACAAGCGATGTGGGTGAATTTCAACAAACTCCATTTTTGCCTAATTACGGTGGCGAATTTTTAAAACCACTTTACATACATTTTATGGGAGGCACATAATAGAATAAACATTGTAGTATTCAAAAATATAGGAGGCATAAAAATATTATAATTATTTTTAGAGATATTTCAATTTGAAATTTTTACAAGCCACCGTAATTGTATTTGAGCCACCGTAATTTAATCCCTACCACCGCGATTATTTTAAGGCAGCGAAATTATAATAAATAAACAATTTTATTGTTTATTGTCATTTATTGAATTAAATTATTAAAAACCTGAGTTTAATTAGATATAATATATGACATGTAGCTGTATTGCAATCACGTTAATATAGGTACACATTAGTTGATGTTAATTAATGTAACCTGTATGACTTTTTAATAAAGGTAATAGTCGTTGTAGAATATGATCAGTTTTTAAGTTGTTGCATAGCAATAGTCGTAAGGGGGGGGAGGGGGGAATCAGGGTATGGTCTTAGTGGGAATTACTGTTAGTAAGTGAGAACGGCATTGCCAATAAAGTGCTAAGAAACCATCTGCAGTGCTAGTGGCGGAACACCAAGTTTAAGCAGAGCCCTAGCCAGTCCAAGTCACCTCACGTCACCGTCGTTCCTCCTGGAACCGTTCAACCACACGGCCGCCACCTTGAGGTGCAGCTGAGCTCAGGTCGAAAGGCGAGTCTTCTGCGCCTCCAAACCGAACCAAACTCACAAGAAAGGAAACCCGAAACAAAACCGAGCACGCTTGCAGGCTCCAAGGTGGCAGCCCTACTAGCTTGCTAGGGTATAGTGGATTAATCACTGGCTTACCTGAACCCAGCTGAAGAAACTGAAGAAGTTAGAAGGCGGCAATTGCTTACCATCAGGTGATCCGCCTGCTCGTCTGCTACCTGTCACATAAAAAAAAAAAAAAAAAAAAAGTACAAACCGGACCGATAAAGCTACAACGACCTTTGGCATGAAAATACGGTCACGAATAGCATTGTGGAATGTGCGAACACTCGGCGAGGATAGCCGACTAGCCTAAGTGGAAGCAGAAATGCTTAGATACAAGCTGCAAATACTCGTCCACAGCAAGTGCGTAGGAATGGATTCGGAGAACTGGGAACGTCCAGGGGCCTTACTTTTTTTAATCTGGGAAGGAGGATGAAGAAGGCGTAGGTACGTGAAAACGGCGTAGGATTCCTCCTTTCTCACGTTGCGACGAAGAGCCTACTGGACTGGAAACCCATCTCAGAGCGAAACATCACGGCCCGATTCAACAGCAAAGCTCGCAAGATAATCGACCTGGCCGACGCCTTTGGGCTAAAACTGCGAAATCGCTTTTCCGCCCTCGAAAATGTCTCTACACTTTCTGTCAACGCGGAGTGGAACCATATCAAAATGGCCCGAATATAGAGACTAACTCCGCCGTCCTTGGACACAAAACACATACACGCGAAGACTGTATGTCTCAGAAAACCTGGAACCTGATTGAGACAAGACGGGAACTCCATCTTCAACTCTCTCTCCATCCAAAACTCAACAACCTCCAATACCGACAGATTCGCAGAAAAATTTACCGCAGTACCCGTCGTGATCGCCGATTGTGGGCTGACAGTATTGCCGAACGAGCTTAACGCACTGACAATGCCAGTAATCTCAGGGAGATATATAAGGCAACATTGATGTTGTCTCCCCCTACAGGAGGAAAAGTATTGAAGGCCATCCAATACCCGAAAAACGGGAAAGCCCTAGGAGTGGACCTCATCTAAGCGGAAATGCTAAAAGCTGATGTCTGGACCGCTGCGAACGTGCTGAATCCCCTCTTGAAGAACAGCTGGCTGGCCGAAGAGGTGCCCAAGGATTGGAGAAAAAAAAGGATTTCTCACCACCGTACCCAAGAAGGGACACCTTAGTGAATGTGGCAACAGGAGAGGCATCACCTTGCTCTCAATTCCTTTTGAAGAGCTCTCTTGGATCATCCTAGACAGACTATCGTATCGAGGGCCGTCGAAGCTCTTCTTCGCAAAGAGCAGGTTGGCTTTCGACCCAACCGATCGTGTACTGACCAGATCAACACCTTGCGAATAATCTTCAAACAGGCATCAGAAGGGAAATGTATGTGACCTTTGTGGATTTCGAAAAAGTCTTTGAAACGCTATCTAAAATGAAACGTTATCTGGTGGCTCGTGAAATCGGAGTTTCCGAGAAGATCACCAACATAATCAAGGCCATCTACTGGAACTATTCCTGTAGAGTCGAGTCGAGACGCATGAAGGCCTCGTCTCGGAGGACGTACCAGTTGATCCGGAGGTATGTCAAGGGTGTCTCCCCTCGCCTCTCCTCTTATTTGTCGCTCTGGATGGCATTATACATTAAACCTAGAACAAACGCTGAGGCATAGAGTGGGGACTGTCCAACGTATTGGAAGATTTGGACTATGCCGATGACCTTTGCCTGTTGAGCCACACACGAGCTGACATGCAGGCCAAACTAGACGACCTTCGACGAGAAGCTCGGGAAATGGGTCTGAAGATAAACATCCCAGACCCAGGAAATGAGATGTGGAGTGACAAGTTCTTCGCCGTTGCTCATCGGCACAAAAGGTGTGGAAAGAGTCCAGAAATGTACTGTAATTTCAGTGGCACTGTACAATTACGGTGGCGCTATATTTCGCCACCGGAGCCACCGGGATTGCACCACCGGACTTAGAAACAGTAACAAAATTGGTATTATAAAAAAATATATTATCCCACCACTAACTTACAGTCTATAAATATGACAGTTGACTTAATCTCAATAAGCTATAAAACTGGATTTCATGTAAAGGAGAAAAGACAGCTCAAAATACATGCCACCGGTATTGATGAAAAACGTTCTCCTGCGCCACCGCAACTAGTACTTACTTGTTTGGCGGGAAAACGATGACAGCGCGCCGCATGTCCTTTAATCCCGATCATGGGGACACACTGAGCGGTAGGAGGAAGCAGAGCTCGTGTCTCCCAAAGCACATCGTGACAAGTAAAGAAGGATTCAAAACGCGCCACCGTTATTGCTATTTCCGCGGGACATTTTTGAGATCGATATAAAAATTCCAATTATTAGTATTTAAATAATTCTGTTTGATTAATTTGAAGTCTCGTCTATTGTATTTTAAGTGTACATTATTTTAAAGTTACAATTATTCATCAAAAACTTACAATAACACTTTTATTGTAAACTAATGCAATTCGGACAGTCCACCGTAATTAGAATTTAGGTCTTCCAACATTTTTTAAACTAATAAATACTTAACTAAAGGCTAAAACGCTGATGACATGTCATAAATAATAGTTCAAATATTTACCAAAAAAATAAAAACTGTTACTAGTAGCTCTCGATACATCGATTTTCAGCTTCGCCGCTAAAAAAAAGTGCTTGGGAAAATCACCCATGTGTCTTGTGAAAAGCGTCGAGCAATTTTATTGAGCGCACTCAGCGAAGCGACCTACAAGCTTGCTGCGAGTTTAGCCTTGCCGAAAGACCTGTTAACCGTGCCGTATGCAGACATACTTGAGCTGCTGGACAGCCACTTTACTCCTAAGAGAAGCGGTTTCGGCGAGAGGTACAAGTTTTATTCGGCGGTGCAGGCTCATGGTGAAACACATCGTCAGTGGGCTGCTCGGCTGCGCGGGCTGACCGCGCACTGTGGATTCCTAAACGTGGAGGAAGCATTAAGAGACCATTTCGTGATGGGGATGCTGCCGGGAGCGGAGCGGGAAAAACTTTTCGCTCAGGATCTAAAGGAGCTGTCTTCACTTGCAAAAGCGGTGGAGATTGCGGAGTGCGTGCACAGCGCGCGCGCCGCAGCTGCAGCGGCCGCGGCGCCGGAGCGCGAGTGCGCGCCCGCCCACCAGCTGTACAAGATCTCGGCCAACACCAGTGCTAGTGGTAGCAAAGTGATGTGTTCGGTTTGTGGTTTTAAGAACCATACGTCTGAAAAATGTCGTTTCGCGAATTACAGATGTAAAAAATGTAATGTCAAGGGACATTTACGTCGTATGTGCAAGAAGATAAATTACGTTGCGGACGAATCGACTGAGGAGAACGGCGATGATGGTGAGTGTTTGAATATTCGCACTGCACACGGTGAGCCGATGTCAGAGTCGGTTGACGTCCGAGGAGTTCGTCTGAATTTTCAAATCGATAGCGGGTCAGCTGTTACTGCGATATCTTTAAGTACGTATTTGAGACATTTTAAAGATGTGACATTGTCCAGACCGAATAAGCGATTACTAACTTATACAGGTGACAGTATTCATTGTGAGGGCATTGCTAAGCTTCAAGTAACGTATTTAAACACGTCTCATATGTTGAACATTTACGTTATTCGCAATGGTGGTCCGCCGATTTTAGGTAGGGATTTCATATCTCTTTTCAAGTTAGAAATGTTGCCGATGTATTACTGTGAGGATACTCAGAAACTTCTGGACCAGTTACAAAAAGAATACCCCGCTGTATTTTCAGATGAACTGGGTCAATTCAATAAATATAAAGTTAAATTAAGTTTAAAAGATAACGCAAAACCAATTTTTTTTAAGCCTCGGCCAGTAGCATTCGCTCTTAAAGAAAAAATTGGTAACGAAATAGACAGGTTGGTGCGGGTAGGTATTCTAGAACCGGTGGATCACGCGGAGTACGCGTCGCCCGTCGTGCCCGTGCTCAAGCGCGACGGCTCGCTGCGGCTGTGCGCCGACTACTCCGTCACCATCAACAAGCAGCTGCGGGTGGACCAGTACCCCTTGCCCACCGCTCAGGAGTTGTTTACCAAGCTGCACGGTGGTCAATCTTTTAGCAAGCTAGATCTATCACAGGCCTACTCTCAGTGCTTATTAGATGAGGAGTCACAAAAATTTACTTGCATCAACACACACAAAGGGCTTTTTAAGTATAAAAGGTTGGTGTTTGGACTCGCATGCGCCCCGGCCATTTTCCAACGTGTGATGGAAAACGTTTTGGCAGGTATGGAAGGTGTGTTATGCATGTTGGATGATATTTTGGTGACCGGCCCGTCTAAATCTGTGCATCTAAGTAGATTACACGAAGTATTACGTCGACTACAAGAGGCAGGCTTAACTCTACAAAAAGCCAAGTGTGAGTTCTTTAAGGATGAAGTGGAATATTTGGGCTACGTGGTAAATAAACATGGATTGAAAAAGTCATCCAGTAAGGTGTCGGCAATTTTAAATGCACCCGTGCCCGAAAATGTTGCGAAATTACAATCATTTTTAGGCCTTGTAAATTACTATAGGGGTTTTGTACCGAATGCTTCTTCAGTTTTGAGTCCTTTGTACGACTTGTTGCAAAAAAAATGTCAAATGGTGTTGGGGTCATGAACATGATAGCGCATTTAAATCGATTAAGAATTTATTAGTCTCTGATAGCGTTCTGGCGCATTTTGATCCAAATGCTAAAGTCATTTTGACAGTAGACGCTTCTCCAACTGGACTCGGGGCCATTCTGTCCCAAATAGGTGTCGATGGGTTGGAGCGGCCGGTGTCGTTCGCTTCGCGCACTCTGAATAAAGCAGAAAAAAAATATTCTCAAATTCAGAAAGAGGCGACGGCTATAGTGTTCGGCGTGCGCAGATTCCACCAATACCTGTATGGCAGATCGATTCCTTTTATTCTTCGGACGGATCACAAGCCGCTCATAACTAGGGGAGAGTTGGCTATATCGTACTGCCATTTTAATTGTACCACTTCTAAATTTCCCTCTTAATGGGTCTTTTTTTCTACACTAGCAGCATCAAATCGTGGCCCTGTGCAATCCCCCGCCACCCGCAATTTGTAATTGATGTGATTTGAAAAATGTGCGCGTGAGTGAAAAAACCTTCTTTTTGTGGATGTTATTGCAAATTTTGTCGTAAGTTCGTAAGGATATTACTCGTGATCAGGGTTAGATAGAGATACACAGTATTAATTGTTTAATTACATTTTTTATCTTAGATTATTTGTGATTTTTGTTGCGTGTCTAAATTTTGAATTTATGCCAGAGTATTGATTTTTTTAGAAAATGGCCTAGTTCGCTAAATTGTACCACTAGAAGTTGGCTAAATTGTACTGGTACAATATGACCGACTAATCCAAAAGTACTTATTTTACAGACCTTATTTATAGATGACGGACCCAAAAGCTAAAAGTAAATATTATATTGGAACAGGGAGAACCTGAAAAGAGCTATTCTAGCTTACAAAAACAAAGAATTAAATTTGAAAAAAATTTCAAAGACTAAAAAAAAACAAAATCTACATTTTAACGACATACTTAATAGAAAAGAAAAATAGGAGCTAAAAATACATAAAAAAGAACATTATTCAAAAAAAGATATCGATATTACATTAAACATGTATAAAAATCAACAAAAAGAGAAGGCAAAGCAAAAAAAGTTAAAGTTAAGAAAGGAAAAGTTTGTAAACCTCAGAAATATGAAACATAATCTCGAAAATATTACGTGGAACGTGTAATTAATCGTTATAACTACGATAAAAAAAGTTCAAACGATGATTAGATTCAATACCTGCATTGTCACTGGTGATTCTTTCCAATAAGAACTAAACACAATCATTATTTACCAATATCTTATTAGTTCACGTTACTATAATAATATTAGTTTATACTATATTTTTTCTCATTATTGTTATAGATGTGTGGATAATATTGTTTTTATATCACCCAAAAGGCATTCCTAATATTTCTTTACTACATATGTTTTGAAATACACAGTGTGGTTGAAATTTTACTATCTTTAATTGAGTGGTACAATTTTACAGCCATGGTACGATTTAAAAACCTGGTGGTACGATTAAAACGACTAGTCGGCTAAATCGTACCGATGGCAGTCCTTCACAAGAATCCATTTTTAAGTATGTTAAAGTAAACATATGAATATGATTTCTCGGGTTAAGCAAGGTAAAATATTAAAGTTTGTTTTGCATATACATAAATTATTCTAAGTCTTGTAATAGTCGAAATTTTTAAGTTAAAGTAAAAAGTGGTCCGATATAACCGACTCTCCCCTATATTCGGCTCGCAACGGGGCGTGCCTGAAGTGTCGGCTAACAGGCTGCAGCGCTACGCGTTGTTTTTAAGTGCCTACAACTTCACTATAGAATATGTCCGTAGTGCTGATAACAGCGCTGACTACTTATCGCGCGCGGGCGCGGGTGCGTCTACTGTCGAGTCGAGTAGCGGCCAGAGTCCGGGGGAAAGTGTGCCCTCTGAAACTTTTGAAGATAGGTCTGCGTACGTCAACTTTGTTGTTGATTCCAGTTTGCCTATCACTTTAGAGGAGGTACACGAAGAAACTAAAAAGGACATGATTATCCAAAATGTGATGGGTTACGTGTTAAATGGCTGGCCTAAAAAAGTTTCAGATGAAGCTATCCGTCCTTATTTCCTCTGTAAGAATGATCTATCTTGTGAAAATGGTTTATTGATGCGAGGCTATAAACTTGTGATACCGGCGAAGTTACAAAATAAAATTTTATCTGAACTTCATAAGTCACATCTGGGTATTGTGAAATGCAAAGCTGAGGCGAGGAGTAGGTTTTGGTTTCCAGGCATTGATAAACAGATTGAAACTTTTATTGGCAGTTGCACAGTTTGCAATCAACTCAGGCCGTCGCCCGGGCGCGCGCCGCTCGCGGTGTGGCCGCACCCGCCGAGCCCATTTTATAGAGTTCACATAGATTTTTTAGGCCCAATTAATGGACAAAATTATTTGGTAATTGTGGATGCTTATTCTAAATGGGTCGAAGCTTATAAAATGAATAGTACTTGTTCGGCAGCGGTCATAACTAAGCTATACGATTTTATGTCGAGGTTCGGTCTGGTTCATACGCTAGTGAGTGACAATGCCACATGTTTTATGTCTGAAGAGTTTTCAACGTTCTGTAAAGTCAATGGTATATCGCATGTAACCTCACCCGCCTATCATCCGGCCAGTAATGGTCAGGCGGAGAGCTACGTGAAGATTGTTAAAAAGGGTATCAAAACGTGTTTACTAAATGGTTGCGATTCAAAAGTAAATGCTGAAAGGTTACTTAAATATCTTTTTGACTATAGAAATTCTGTTCACGTCACTACTGGCTCTTCGCCTGCTCAGATGGTTTTCGGCCGAAAGCTGCGGTCGCGTTTAGACCTGATCGTGCCTGCTCAGTCATCGCCGTCCTCCTCGAGCGATGTCGCTCAAACCGTCGCGCGAAACCAGTGTTCGCAGGCTAGTTCGTACGGAGGAGTTAACAAGCAATGTTTCATTCCCGGAGACAAAGTAATGTTTAAGAAACATTGCGGAAATAAACAATTTCTTGGCAGAGGGGCATTATTTTAAAACGCACAGGGAAAACTACCTATGTAGTGCAAGATTCTGTAACTTCCATTAAATATAAAAAACACAAAGATCAAGTAGTTCTGTATAAAGGAGCAGACCAACAAACCAACGGGTATAACTTTTCTAACGTTGATGTAAACGTTACGACAAGCGATGTCGTGGCGTTGCCGGTGCAAGCCGAGGAGTTCCTTCGTCCACAGACTGGAGGGGGCGAGGGCGGTGAGCGTGAGACGCTTCATCAAGCCAGGGAGCCCGTAGCGGAGAGTGTAGAGCCGCCTGAAGTTGGAGCTATGGCTGCGACTACGTCCAGGTCGACGCCTCTGAATGAGATGGTCGAAGGTGCTAGGGAGTTGTCTTCAGGGATGACGCTGCGGTCTGTTCCTAGGGTTGACTATAGGCCTTTCTTTTGTATGAATATTTAATGTAAATCTAAGAGGGAGAAATGTTGTATATGAAGCCTGCTTGGTATTTAGTAGTACTGGCGGCTGCGTCTGCCATATCTTGTTGATTAGACTTCTGTCAAATAAACGTCAGTGCGTTCATAACCAGCTAGAGTTTCACTTGTATTTCCTTGGTATTTCCCTACACAGTTCACCGATTTAACAGAATATGTAGCTCGATATTAAAATGATTAAACTTCATGACTGTAAAGTGGATTGTACACTATACATACACACGATACAGCACTCTTTATACTTTGATTGTACATAATTTGGTGAAACCAAATCAGGAGATCCTGCTATGTTGAACCTTTTAATACTTTATGTACGCCTGGTACTTTGGAGATGAAAAATGGCTGAACAATTGAGTATTTTGAATGACGGACCGATGCGATGGTTAATTTGGTAAAGACCCTACAAATAATTACCCTAATTCCATTACACGAGTGTTTACCCAGATTGGGAATAGAACCCACGACCTTTTGCGTGTGAGACACAGTCAATACCAAAAGCTTCATCGGGTCAAAGGAAATAACATAGATATCTTAATATAGGTATGTAATCTAGACACGCGGGAGCGTGTAAAGCCAAGGTAAAAAAAATTGGTTCTTATTAATACTAAATCATGTGTTTTGTCGTTAAACACTCCTATATACATTTCGTATTCACATAGTCCCATTTCCCGCAGCTCTATTCCCAACATCTGTCGTCAAAATCCCCATAAATTATTATCAAAGGATTGACCCAGCATATTTCAATCCCGCGGGAACTCCGCAACCTCCGCAAGTGCGGATTTACGCGCTAAGATTTACGCGTGCGAAAGCGATTAACTCCGCTCGGCTCCGCAACGGGGATAAAGATTGCGGACGGAAGGTGTAAATGGGGTCTTAGGTATTGGTAATGTTTTTGGGGAAAATAATGTGGTGTAATACGAGTAGAAAAGAGCCTAAGACCAAAAATGTTTTGTATTTTTTCATTAAAAATACTAACCAATTTTTATCATAATTTTTTTTCATCATATAAAATAGTGGCCCGCCCTCATTTCGTTCCAGGACTAAGTTTCGCTTTTCGTTCCAATATTCACTAATAGATAGCGCTAGGCTTCGATTACATCGCGCTAGTATTTCGTTTTTCAGGGCTACATAAATAAGCTATGTGATTTTCTATAGAAGCTTTCTCTTTTTGAATAGTATAGATTTTTATTTAACGAATATTTTTTATCTTGTTAATAAAACAATTTTTTTTTTATGGCACAAAAAATACTAATGATTATTATTATTAAAACTGCGTCTCTGCCGTAGTCCTACTACACCGTAGCACATAGGAACATCTCGTAGCAGGATTCGACTACGTCGTAGCACAAATAGTAAAATACTCGTTTGTCACACATCACAATTAGTTTGACAAACAAATATACAGTCATTTATTTAACTAGCTTCCACCCTTTTTTGTAGGTCAAATCTTTGCTAATATTTTAGAGAGTATCTATTATTAATAACTATAATATTATTGATAATAGACATCATACGTGTCTAACAAAAAGTAAGGTCAAGATACTAGGTACCACTTGCACGAATATACGCTATACTTGTAGGTAGTAAGTCTTTAGATTACGCCGACCTAGGAAGGGGGGGTTTACAACCGGGGGGAGAGACTGCACGCCGATAAAATCTTCGCCCTCTTTTGATATAAACACATTGTGAAATTAAGTGGCAGGCAAAATTAGCGCGCTCGTGGTTTAATTTTTTGGATAAATATTTTCTGTTTTGTTTATAAAAGTATTAGTCTATATACTGTCCCACTGCAGGGCAAAGCCATCATAGAAATCATCGCTACTATGATGGGATTTGCCTAATGCGGATTGGTGATGACAAACCAGAGCTATGTTCGGAAAATTCAAACCATATTTTTTGCATCTGGTAGAATAACTTTAGACGTTTCTTTCTGAAACCTAAAACAAAGTTGGGACAGTATTTTGCATTTTTATTAGTTCAATGAACCCAAACCAATTCTCGATAGACAGCCAAATCAAACCCCTGATAGAACTAAGGAACAGAAAGATTTATTGTGATTTGTAGCAGATTGCATTTTCTATTCAGCACAGCAGTTGTAAAGTGGGAACTATTCACAGCTACCAGAATTTAATTTAAACTGGGTACAGACTAAAATATTTGCTACAATGTTACATTGTATTGTAACGTTCTACGAAAGGTCTACTTATTGGGTTCATATTCATCATCAATATTAGCCAGTCTCACTACACTGCTGGACATAGGCCTCCCCCTATGTTCGCCATTTCACCCTGTCTTTAGCTAGACGCATCCAGTCTATACCAACGGCTTTTCGCAGATCGTCACTCCATCTAGCCAGAGGCCATCCTACAACTACGCTTTCCGAGTCGCGGTCTCCACTCAAGAACTTTTCTACCCCAACGGTTGTCAGTTCTTCGACAGATATGGCCAGCTCATTGCCACTTCAGCAAAGTTTGGTTTATATTGCGAACTATATTACATTTAAGACCTATATGTGTACCAATATGAAGCAATAAAATTTATGATTATTTATTTATTGATTTCATCCTCCCTGCGGTTTGTATCGGTGATGGTGCATCCCAAGTATTTAAACTTTTCGACGCCCTTATAGGTTGCACCGTTAACCTGGAGGTCTTTTCTTGTAGCTCTGCTGTCTTTATAGCGCTTCATATGAAGATACTCTGTTTTTTCTCGACTGATTCTGAGACCAACCTTCTTGCCCTCTGCCTCCAACTCCTCTGCAAGTTTGACTACGTCGGCTTCACACTGTCCAAGTAATGCAAGGTCGTCTGCATATCCTACGACTTTGTGCGGTCCCTCTAGCTCAACCCCAACATCAATCATCAGCAATTTTCGGATGATGTGTTCCAAAGCCAGATTAAAAAGTGTAGGTGACAGCGCATCTCCTTGCTTGAGACCGGTGACTACATCAAACTCTTGTGTCAGCTCGCCTCCTACCCTGACTCTCATTTTGCTTACTCCTGTTGCGACCCTAATTATCTTAACCAGTTTCTTGGGGATTTGGAAAGATTCAAGTATCCCATACAGTACCTCTCTATCTATGCTATCGTAAGCCTTGGTGAAGTCCACAAACATAATGTGTACGTTTTGCGCGAACTCCCACTTCTTTTCCAGGACTTGCTTAAGCAGAAAGATTTGGTCTACTGTGCTACGGTTTTTGCGAAAGCCGCATTGATAATCGCCCAAGATTTTATCGGTGTAGGGTTCTAGTCTTGACAGGAGAACATACGATAGCACTTTGTACGCAGTAGGAAGCAGTGCAATCCCTCTGTAGTTGTCGCATTTCTTCCTACTTCCTTTTTTGAAGATTGGGCAGATAACTCCCATGTTCCAATCATCGGGTTGTTTTTCTTCTTCCCATATTTTGCTAATCAGCTTATACAGATGAGATTGCACCGCTTCACCTCCATACTTCCACATTTCTCCTGGTATTTGGTCAATGCTCGCGTAGCAAGCGCCCTGAGATGTTCCGCCGCCCTCCACAAGGTGTTGGTGTCCAAGTTACTAAGCAGGGCTACTAAGATTCGCGTCTACAAGACAGTCATTAGACCAATCTTAATGTATGGGTGTGAAACTTGGACACTAACGCTGAAGGAGCAAAACCAACTGCTAGTGACGGAACGGAAGATATTCCGAAAGATTCTGGGACCAACCAAGGAGAAGATGGGTGCTGGAGGCACAGGTTTAACCGGGAGATCGAAGATCTGATAGCCGAGCCGAACATCATCGGGGAAATAACAGCATCCCGACTACGCTGGCTCGGACACGTGGAGAGAATGGGAGAGGATCGCGCAGCCAAAAGAGCCTATCTGGGACGACCAACGGGGCGACGTCCTGTGGGTCGTCCGAGATACCGCTGGAGGGACGAAGTCGCCAAGGACCTCAAAGCACTTAACGTGCACGATTGGGCGGAATTGGCACAGGACCGCAAAAAATGGCGAACTTTGACGTCGGAGGCCAAGACCCACTTTGGATCGTTGAGCCAGCGTAGTAAGTAAGTAAGTATTATTTATTTATTGAAAAATAGGTGTACAAAGCACACAAGCAGGCGGTTCGTCATTATTCCGGTAGATGGCACTATGCATTTTTACATTGCGCAAGCATTGTGTGTCACCGGAATAATGACCCCAAGCCGCCTGCCTAGGTTTTGACAGGTTCTAAAATTAACTCAAGACAATTCAGACGGAACTGGTATTTTCATTCAACCGTCTCCCTGCCTGGACCTTGAGGGTGCCTTGTACAATAGGTTCGCAAACTGATTACCGTCAATAACATTACCTTTTAAGTGCAACAATAGGACTTAACTAGCGGACTTCGTAGTGTTCTTTTTTTTATTTGGTCGGTGTCAGATGAAAAATAATTTTGTAGGTAATAGTACCTACTCGTAAACTTATTTGTTTACAAGTATCTTGTATGTTTAGAATCCCGTGCAATAACTACTACAGGAATTCTACTATCGTCGTACAACAGCTACTCCACCATTACTAACTAAGCCTCCACTGTCCATCTGTCTGTCCGTTAGCGGCTGTTATCTCGTGAACCGTAATAGCTAGACAGCCGAAATTTCCGAGAAATTAAAGTCAAATTTAAATTGGAAAGTGTATACTAAAGTTGATCTACTTAAACTGGTTTAAGTTATTCAACTTTAGTGTTTCGACCAATCTTTATTCGTGAGTAAATCTATGGTATAACTCGGTCATGACATAAGACTCATAGCGTTATATCATTGATTTACAATAATTCTAACACCAAGTTACACACAAATAAATTCTTCCTCATTTATTTTCCTTCCATATCAAATCAAATTAAATATGTTTAATAAGCCTATTAAGTACAACAACTATATTTGTATACTTACTTATAAATAACATGCCTTGTTGGTACCCGCTATAAATTTTAATAAAATTCTACCCGCAGCACTTGCAAGGCGCAAGCCATTCCACAGCAAGGTAAGTGTGGCATTTGATAGTGATCTGTAGACTACATTTTCACCGTTGTAGGCGCTTATCTCGACAGTTCTCTACAGTGGGAACTATGTGGATATAAAACCTCTTAGTACATCATGTAAGCCTGGTGTTTGGGAGTGTGAAACGGGTGTTCAACCCTGACTTCGTATTTTTATCGTGAGGGCTGTTAGTGGCGCTCAAAAGTGGAGACTATTGCCACAGAGGATATATTGCTATTTTGTTTACCCATGATCCTCATTTCTACCTCTAAGAAACCCATGACAGCCTGGTAGTTTTACATTTGAGATTTGTGCTCTTTGGAACTTTACCATGTTGTTTGTATTGGATGCATCCATTGAAACTATTGTGAGTTCACACCACCTCGCAGTACTTCATACTTGTTTTAGCCTAATGGCGGATACCAAACCGGTGAACTATTAGCAAAGTTGTCAAAGGTAGTGGAACTGGAGGCCCACCCGGGGGGGGAAAGAGGATAAAAGGTTGGCAGCGCACTTGTCACTCCACTGGTGTTGCAAGTGTCCATGAGCGGCGGCAATTGCTTACCATCAGGTGATCCGCCTGCTCGTCTGCTACCTATCACATAAAAACAAACCTTGTAATTCATGTAAGCTCCGTATTTGTAGGTGTAATAAACAGTTGAACTACCTGAGTCTTTATTGCTAATCGTGTGAGTTAAGGTCTCAATTAATAACTAATTCATGTACGAGTAAGCCTGGTACCTACTGGATAAAATACGTTAGTATTCCTGTGAAGGTGTTATTTGATGGTGATTTGTTAGATTGCGCTCTAGATTTCACCGTTTGCCAGCGCATCTTATCTCGACAGTTCTCTAAAGTGGGAACTATTGTGGAGTTGTTCGCAAACTGCTGCAGCGTGACGTGTGAGGACGTGCATTGTGCTTATACATGTACGCTTTGAAAGCGGGGCGGTATGGTCAAAATAATTAAGAGAAAATAACTGTGTTTGAGTTTGAACTCAATGAGATTAAAATCTAGAAATGTTCTGTTAAAACTACTTCTAATAGCTTGCATGAATAGGCGTGACGACTGATCCTATAAATAATATTTCATAACAAAATTAAGATCAGATCAGACAAGAAATGGATGGAGTATTGTGATGTTTGGATCGCAAATAATGTATTTAGTAAACAAATAATTTTAGTTCAGAATATTTTTATATTCATATTCGTGTTCTTTATTGCATTCCATATGTTACAAAAGCTGGAAGCTATTTTAGTAGTTGGCAGACATTATTGTTTTGTTATAAATTACATTTTGAAGGTATTCAAATGCATCACACATTTTAAATTAATGTTTGCGAACTAGCTGAAAGAAGACCAAACGTGTCTATTTAATCTCTTGAGATTGCCTAAGTTAATTATCTTTGACAATATGGTAGTCGCCATAACAAAAAAAGAAGTCCATTTAACGGTGTGACATTACCAAAAAACGTAACCTTACAGAGTTTTATGCTCCACGTTAAACGTTATTTGTCTTGCTAAGAGGTATTCTCAGATACCATACAAAACAATAATACGCCGCAAACCAAAACCATTGTCGAACTTTTAACACCCAAAATTCTAATTAAAAAGCGAACCGCAATCCAAACAGGGATTGTCCTGATCCCAATTTTACAGCGCTCCTCCCTTCCCGAATTAAACGACTTTCCTTTGAATAAGCCGAAATAATTGCTTGTTAACACCCCCATTATGGCTAAGACCTGTTTAGGGGAGACTTAGCCGGTAAAGATGGCGTTTGAGCATTCGTCTTTTTAATTTGTTAGAATTATGTGGGCTACCGTGTTTAGGGGGTATGCAATGTTAATGGTTGTATTTCCTCTACGTAATGAGGTGCTGGTAATATATGTCTTATCTTTATGACTTTTTAAAAGGACACCGGTCTAATAGTAGAAAATGTTGGTTGCGTTGATATGCCCTATATCTGTATGGTCCTATAAAACCTGTACAAGAATGCCCTGTTGGTTTATAGTTTACCTAAGTGCCGGGCTGTAATCTCAGGGTTGAAGAAAAAGTGAGTTTCGAAAATTTCGAACAAAGCTAGGATTTGTCATGACCAATCTGCATTAGGTAAGCCTCATACCTAATATCATACTAGCATTCTATTTGTGGATCTATGATGAAGGTCTTTGCCCTGCAGTGGGACAGTAAATAAGCTAACATATTAGTTTAGAATTCCATACTTAGAAAATCGCGCTAAAGTGTAAAAGATCCTGTATTTACACCAATTAAATATTAGGCTTTGTGTTTCTATAACATTGTTCATTGTTGCCCGAACACTTTTGTGTGAAAAATCTGCTATGGTTAGATTTGCCTCCGAGTGTATAAATTACTGTTTATCTACCTTTAGTTCGCTCATCGCTCAAAGATTTCAGCCGCAAGATGTTCATGAATGTATGAATAAATTATTGAAATTACGTAAAGTTAGTCTCGAATTCGTTGTTACAGCTTGCGGTTCTAATTAATGCGGGTTAAGGTTGTATATTAGTTGTGAGTTTTTAATAACTCTTAATTAATTTGCTTTGGTTAGCTTTATCGTCATAGTTATGGTCCTATTAAGTATGTTTTTTAAATATACCATTTAAGCGAAAGTCATTTTAAAATCTGTATCTTTATAGTTTCGCCATGTCTGTCCATCCACGGCCTAGCTCAGAGACTCTTAGTGTTAGAAAGCTGTTAATTGGCATGAACATATGTTTATAATTGTCGTGTAGGTCTATAAATACACTTTTTTTTTTCACGTACCCCATGTTTATCCCCATCACCATCACCATCAATGGTTTGCGGAAAACAATTTTTTTAATAAGGATTTCGGATTTTAAATGCATTTTTTTGTTAAAATAAAATTTAACCCTACATTACACGGTCGAATGTGGAAGCCTGAAAAAAATGTAATTTATTTACTTTATTTATTTACCATGTCTTGTCTAAAGTAAGTGACCTTTTTCATAAACCATAACTCAGAGTTCATAACTGACAAACTTAGACGCTGTGATAGAAAGAAATGTTTAGTCAAATAGCGAGCTATGTAGGGGCAGGTGTGAGAAATTACTGGGCGCCCACGTTTAATACCTTGGCGAAGAAGCGTACCACGGAATATTACAATTGTCACGCAAAACTGACATATCTAGTTTCAATCTTATGTCAAGATTCACCTACAAATCTACAAATTAGTCGATATATTTGTTACACAACATTATTATAAATGCCAATAATATTTGTAAGTATTTCTATGGAAAATGTGTTTCCAAAATGTTATCGTGACGCTGACAATTGTCACTAACAATTGTCAGCGTGGTAAAATAGAGGCCTGAAGAGTCGGTAATGCATTTCAATCCTTTTAGAAATACACATATGCGTTTACTTAGTACAACTTTTTCTTACCTATACAGTTCCTAGGTCCTGCCCCGAAGGGCAGGTAGCTGAAGGGCTGGATGTT
>JABMDO010000515.1:0-27756 GCA_014851415.1 Cnaphalocrocis medinalis
ATATTACAATTGTCACGCAAAACTGACATATCTAGTTTCAATCTTATGTCAAGATTCACCTACAAATCTACAAATTAGTCGATATATTTGTTACACAACATTATTATAAATGCCAATAATATTTGTAAGTATTTCTATGGAAAATGTGTTTCCAAAATGTTATCGTGACGCTGACAATTGTCACTAACAATTGTCAGCGTGGTAAAATAGAGGCCTGAAGAGTCGGTAATGCATTTCAATCCTTTTAGAAATACACATATGCGTTTACTTAGTACAACTTTTTCTTACCTATACAGTTCCTAGGTCCTGCCCCGAAGGGCAGGTAGCTGAAGGGCTGGATGTTGTGCTTGTTCTCCTCGGAGAACCGCTCAGGGTCAAACTTCAGGGGGTTCGGGTAGAACTCAGGGTCTCGATGGATGGAGTACACAGGGATCATCAAATTTTCTCCAGCAAGCATCTATGAGGAAATTAAGAAAAAATAGTCAGACGATTAGTATCTATCTTGTGATGACCACGGTAAATGTAGGCAAGGTGAATTCACAAAATAATTACACATAACACATTATTGAATGAACATTATTGTTCATTCATCAGCAACCCACACTCGTCCACTGCTGGACATAGGTCTCCCCTAATGCACGTGTTATATTTATTATATATTCTATAGATATAAAACAATAAATATGCGAATGATGCAAATTAATCAAAGCCGGATATGACTTAAAATTCTTGCTAAATAATAGGTGTGTATTAATTTTAAGATTAAGTTAGAAATCAAAAGTGTGTGTATAAATATTGTGTATAAGATGTGTATGGAAATGTATTTCTGATATTCTAAACTTTAATCAAGTAAACAGTATTCGTTTCATCTACCAAAATATTTGAATAAAAATCCATGTTGGAACTTCCGTTTCCTTGAACTAATAATTTATAAATAAATTCAAATAAAAAGTATACTATTTCCTCGAATAATTCCGAAATAATATTTTACGTCATTTCCGTTAATATTTAAGTTTAAACGTAATTTTTAGTATGAAGCTACTTCCGTTTCCCGACGTTACGATAATAGTTTAGAATTTAGTGAAGATATTAAACATGGTTAGATTAATTCTAAAATAGTAATTTATTGTTTTAAATTATTTTTAATAATTACATAAGAGAACGATATTTATCTTATTTTTTTAAAAATATTGCTTATGCAACTTCCGGTTGCATTTGAAATAAATCAATTTATATTGCAGTTTATTTTAAATAGAAATAACCATAAGAAATAAGGTTCCTTTGTAGTTTCGTGAACTAGAATAATGTTTGGAAATATTTTCCCCTGAAATAGATTAAATTTAGGCTGGTACAAATATTGAAGGAAGTGACTACTTCCTGTTTCCTTTGATATAAATGTTTATTCTAGTCTATTAATGATTCTGGTATTATCTGTGTTGTAAAATAATGTCTAAATAATTTACTTTTATTACTAAGTAATTTTAAAAATGTATTCCTGTTTAAATAAACATGTTACTCATTTTTAATGTATACTTCCTGTCGTTTTGGAGGGTTATTCTGATTGGCTGACTGAATCAACCAATCAGAAGATCGTCATTTCTGGAAAATGTGATCGGGCTATAAATACCAAGTGTTTGTGAAAATTAGTTCAGTTTTTGATCATCGGCTTCGGCAGGGAAATTAAGCTAAGTACAGTGTTTATACTATTGTTGTTACGCTGTTTCTCTTCTAGCTAAAATATAACTGTAACTATGTAGTGTTTAAAGTGGTCAAAGATTATAATTTTATTAATAGTGTAATAATTTAATGTAAGATAGATATTAACAGTTAAACATTTTAAAGGCTTTATTCAATGGTTTATGTGGTTATTCTAAATGTATCTGAAAAGCGTTAGTTTGTGTAAGGAATATAAATAAAATGAAAGACTGAGTTTCTTGCTGGTTCTTCTCAGCACTAGGGTTTCCGAACCAGTGGTAACTAATTGAATTAAATAAATTATGAATACTGAGTAAAAGCATTGTGATAAAGTACAACTATAAATAAATAATGCTAAATAGTTGTTATAATGTTTTTATTTTATCCTACCAATTAACACACAATGATTATAGTAGGTACAGTTTACTTACACATAGGTTTAGGTACAAAGCTTAACATATATGATCTAGCTGTTAATGATTAACGTGAGTGACCTTGCTTAGGTGTAAAATAATATATCTAACATCAGAAGTGGGATAGCAATCTTAAAATGCCACATATACTAATGCAAATGTATATTTCAGGCTAAAAATGGACACTGAACTTCTTCGTGGGCGGTTGGCTGCAGTACAGGAGGCTCTATCCTGTAATCGTCGCCAAGATGTGGCGCTTCCTGTATTTGATCCGGCAACTTCTGATAACGGCGCAGCTGCTTGGTGCGACCAGCTTGGCACGGAGTTTGGCTGGAGCAGCACTGCTAAGGTCGCGAAAGCCGGTAAGGCCCTAAAGGGCTCTGTTTTAATTTGGTTTGAAACATGGCAACCCCAAGATGGAAGAACATGGGATAACTTTAGTGCGGAATTAAAATCTTTGTACCCCGTAAAGAGAAATCTATCCGAAAAACTTTACACGGCAATAACATTTTCTTCGGATTCTACCGATTCATACTGCGAGTACGCTAGAGAAAAATTAAGGCTACTAAAAAAAATACCCAGGTTCCTTTCTCGGAGCATCATTTGATAGAATTAGTTTGTGGAGGAATTAGGGATATTAATGTGAAAATGGTATCTTTAACAGCAGCGTCAAACCGACATCAGATTTAATCGTTTCCTTGTCTGTTTATGTTAAACCGCGAAAACGGCCAAGTTGAAAGGTATGTCTCTACGGTAGTTAATATGTTGTCCACAAAATGCAATAATTTGTCAGATTGGCCGAACGATTTGTGGAAAGTGCAGCAGTCTATAAATACCACAGTTCAAAAATCAACAGGGTTTTCTCCTATTAGGTTGCTGATCGGTAAAAATGCAAACATACCAACCGTACAGGCACGTCTTAATGAAATTTCGAGTGATCATGCCAATGGGCCGAGTTTTGACATTCGAGCAGATCGCGAATTAGCTCATAGTAGGCTTATAGAAGTAGCACAAAAGTTTAAAGAACGTTTCGATGCAGTACGTCGAAACAAAAAGTATTACCGTGTTGGCGATATAGTTTACGTATATCAGGATCACAGACGCCACGAAAAACTTAGACCTAAATTTAGAGGCCCATATGAAATAACTGAAATTCTGAATAATGATCGTTATAAACTGCATAATAGAGATCAGAGAAACATTATCATTTCGAAAGATAAGTTAAGTTATTGGCCGGGAGAATAGGTCGATGATGCTGACGCAGTTGTTTAAGATGCTGTTTAACTATCATTATAATACTTACCATGGTAAAAATAGTTAAAATGTAGGTATAAAATATATAATGCTTTTTCTGGTATGATTTAATGTCGTGAACATTTTATAGTAAAAGTTGCTTAGTTTTAAGACTAACTTTAAGAAATTTAAGTCACATCTGCTTGTTCTCGATTTATTTGGTTATAAAAAATGATAATATTTTCGACTAAAGGGAATGAATATGAATTGGGATCAATCGTGTAAATTGACAGTAGATCGGCGACGTTTGAGTGACCTGACTGACTGAATATGACCTAAGACTTACTTCGAATGTGACACTGGTGCACAGGGCATGGGCGGATTGAATAAAAACGAAATAAAAACAGTCACTGGGTGTGAATGGATAAAATAATTATTGTAATAAATTTAAGATTTAACAAAATAGTTTTAAGACATAGCTAGGATATAGTCTTAAGGTGTAATAAAAATAAAGAGAACGTAGCTAGGACGTTACAAAAACGTATTTAGTTTAGTATTAAGATGTAGCTAGGACGTAGTCTTAAGGTGTAACAGAACGTAGCTAGGACGTAGTTACAGAGGTAACAGAACGTACTTAGTTTTAAAATAAATGTAAAGGAAAGAGAAACCGCCAGATTATGTGCCTGTGACCTTATAAACAGATTATAGACTTGCCCAGGCTAGCTGGTCATTTACGATGATTGGATTACCAAGTATAAATCAAACAGAAAACTAGACTGTTCTATGTACTTCAGGGACGAAGTACATGTCAGTATGGCCGTGTTATATTTATTATATATTCTATAGATATAAAACAATAAATATGCGAATGATGCAAATTAATCAAAGCCGGATATGACTTAAAATTCTTGCTAAATAATAGGTGTGTATTAATTTTAAGATTAAGTTAGAAATCAAATGTGTGTGTATGAATATTGTGTATAAGATGTGTATGGAAATGTATTTCTGATATTCTAAACTTTAATCAAGTAAACAGTATTCGTTTCATCTACCAAAATATTTGAATAAAAATCCATGTTGGAACTTCCGTTTCCTTGAACTAATAATTTATAAATAAATTCAAATAAAAAGTATACTATTTCCTCGAATAATTCCGAAATAATATTTTACGTCATTTCCGTTAATATTTAAGTTTAAACGTAATTTTTAGTATGAAGCTACTTCCGTTTCCCGACGTTACGATAATAGTTTAGAATTTAGTGAAGATATTAAACATGGTTAGATTAATTCTAAAATAGTAATTTATTGTTTTAAATTATTTTTAATAATTACATAAGAGAACGATATTTATCTTATTTTTTTAAAAATATTGCTTATGCAACTTCCGGTTGCATTTGAAATAAATCAATTTATATTGCAGTTTATTTTAAATAGAAATAACCATAAGAAATAAGGTTCCTTTGTAGTTTCGTGAACTAGAATAATGTTTGGAAATATTTTCCCCTGAAATAGATTAAATTTAGGCTGGTACAAATATTGAAGGAAGTGACTACTTCCTGTTTCCTTTGATATAAATGTTTATTCTAGTCTATTAATGATTCTGGTATTATCTGTGTTGTAAAATAATGTCTAAATAATTTACTTTTATTACTAAGTAATTTTAAAAATGTATTCCTGTTTAAATAAACATGTTACTCATTTTTAATGTATACTTCCTGTCGTTTTGGAGGGTTATTCTGATTGGCTGACTGAATCAACCAATCAGAAGATCGTCATTTCTGGAAAATGTGATCGGGCTATAAATACCAAGTGTTTGTGAAAATTAGTTCAGTCTTTGATCATCGGCTTCGGCAGGGAAATTAAGCTAAGTACAGTGTTTATACTATTGTTGTTACGCTGTTTCTCTTCTAGCTAAAATATAACTAACTATGTAGGTAGTGTTTAAAGTGGTCAAAGATTATAATTTTATTAATAGTGTAATAATTTAATGTAAGATAGATATTAACAGTTAAACATTTTAAAGGCTTTATTCAATGGTTTATGTGGTTATTCTAAATGTATCTGAAAAGCGTTAGTTTGTGTAAGGAATATAAATAAAATGAAAGACTGAGTTTCTTGCTGGTTCTTCTCAGCACTAGGGTTTCCGAACCAGTGGTAACTAATTGAATTAAATAAATTATGAATACTGAGTAAAAGCATTGTGATAAAGTACAACTATAAATAAATAATGCTAAATAGTTGTTATAATGTTTTTATTTTATCCTACCAATTAACACACAATGATTATAGTAGGTACAGTTTACTTACACATAGGTTTAGGTACAAAGCTTAACATATATGATCTAGCTGTTAATGATTAACGTGAGTGACCTTGCTTAGGTGTAAAATAATAATCTAACACACGCCACCGCTCCCGATTTTCGGCCACTCTCATCCAGCTCACTCCAGCCAGCCTTCGAATGTCGTCATTCCATCTTGTAGCAGGGCGTCCAACACTTCGTTTACCGACGAGGTAGATGTTAGCTCAAAGAAATTAGATGGCTCTAGCTGATATGATGATGAGGAGGAGGAGCGCCCCGTTGGTCCAGGTGGTTTAAGTACCCGTTCGTGATCTTGGGGTCTTGGATTCGATTGAGTCAAGCAAAAAGTTTGTGTCGAATTTTTCAAACACAGCTCGGGTTTGTGATCACCAACCAGCATTAGGCAAGCGTGGTGAATTGGTGATTAAGCCTACTCCCAACATAGTAGCGATGATTTAATCACTATAGGGCTTGTGCCCTGCCATAGAACAGCAAATAGGCTGGTACTATAGGAAGATGGCATAACGAGAGCCTATCTTTGAAATCTTTAACAGGACAAGTCCGTGAGTCTGCAGAGAATTAGATGAATTGTTATTCATTGAGTGTAATTTCATTACTCATTTATAATCTGAGAAAAACAATAGTTTTATCTTTCTTTATTTTTAGATTTATATTTAATGACTTTCTTTCGCATTGTTTATCTTTGAGAGGTTCACTACTCTTATAATCTACAATCTGTTTTATGCACTTATTGTTGTTTTGTCTAACCGATATAGTTAATCAACAGATAACTATCGACATTTTAAAAACCTTTTTGTAGCAATTAGTTTGCTTGACGTTACTTATATGTAGGGAGATTATTTATCAGTTGATTATATCAGAGAAAACAACAATGAATGCATAAAACAGATAATTGATTAGTACATTCAACTCATAAAAAATCCTCCAACCTATTTTGACTTGATTGCTTAACGAATAATTTATGTTTTAATAATTGTAGTTATTATGACATGTGAAAACCGATACATATAAAAATATAACTTTTTTATTGAAGCATTTTCAGCTTCAATAAAAAAGTTATATTTTTAAGCAGCTAGATTTTCTGAGTACCTACCTTAAAAACCACAAACAAAATGTGGATAGCACTTTCTCCAACTAATAGTGGTGCCACATTAGATAACGAAGTTGGAAGCTCTACGATTTAAACTTACAGTGTAATCCTTACACGCCGGGTCGTCACTCGCCTTGCCCAAGTTGTAATCTTTGACGCACAAGCGCTCCAGCTGTACTGCGGGCGGCCACAGCCTTAGGACTTCTGGAAAGTGGTGGCAACACTTTTTAACTAGTGCATTAACTCTTGTTCATTTAATTCAACTAATTCGTTTTCAGACAACCAGTCTATACAGGGTGTATCTGTAGACATTTTCATCCTTCCACGTGTTTTACCAAGCATTTTGAACAACATTTGTTCTGACTTTTGGAAAAACGCAAAAATAAATCTTAAGTTCTCATACAAATCTGTAACGTGACTTGATCTTTTTGGATGTGGAGTCGAAAGAAAATCGACGAATTTTAAAAGTCACAGAACGAAATGTTGTTCAGAATTGTTAACGGAAGACGTTAAATGGCTAATGTTTATTTATTTCTATTTAATTTAAAGTCATAAAAATCTATTTCAAATTTTTCGAACATAGCTCGGGTTTGTGATCACCAAGCCGCATGAGGCATGCGTGATGCGTGATAGTAATGATGAGTTCGTTTAATCTATGGTGGAGTCATTTGCCCTGCAGTGGGACAGTATATAGGTTGATACTTAACCTTTACAGCCACAAAAAATCTTTCGATTCAGCACAGTTAACGATTAAAGCAAAGTTTTAGATATGACAAAAAATTAGGGTATTTTATTACCTGAAACCACCATATCCATGTATGTCATGTTCTGTATAGAATTGTAATCAAACTTGCCGCCGTTCTTGGCATCTGTCTCTCTTATCTCCTGCAGAAGCTTCTCCTGCACGTCAGGGTTGATAGCCAGCTCGTGGAGGACGAAAGACATGGTCGTAGAGACGGTCTCAAAACCAGCGAAGAAGAAGATGAAGGCTTGAGCGATCAGGTCGTTTTCAGACCACTCTGAAAGATGAATTTGAGTTATTTGGCGGTCGAAATTAATGGTAGGGCTAACAATTCAATGGATTTTACCTCTAGTAATATTTTTCTTTCCAACAGTAGACTCTTCTACAGTCGCAAACCCTGCATCAGCATCTTGACCTTTGTCTTCGTGGACCAGCTTCCTGGAAAGTCAGAATTTCTATGAGTAGCTGTTTTCTTTTGTTGTGATTGGTATCGAAAGATCAGACGACAGCCACGGTTTCAGAATACTGAGGAGCGCAGCGCCTGCGTTGAGTTTTGCTAATTGAGTGAGGGTACCTTAGGCCCAATCTAGAGGAAGAGTGTAACTCCACTAGTGTTAAATCCATTGGAGACTGGTATCGCTTACTATTAGGCGATTCACACATCCACCTGTATTACTTTTATAATTTAATCAATTTAGTTTAAACCTTTTTTAGCTTCCATGAGCAAATGAATCATGTCGGGTCTGATGATGTTCCGGGCTTCTCTCTCTTTCATGGTATCAATCACCATGTTCCTAAAGAATCTTGTAATATCCTCAGAAAAAAGGGATATTTTGAGTTTCTGCAACACAAAATACGTACTACATTAGAAATTTAGCCACAATCCATCATTCAATTTAATCCTTTAAACATCCAAATATTGTACTTGCCGTCATCAATTTCGGCATCATCATGAAAAAAAGAAATTTCAGAAAGACTAATATGCCGTTCGTGTTTACTGCGTTCTTCCCCATTATGTAGAACTGGTTGTCTTGCTCCGAATGCGAGTTCACGTTCAGGCCGAATGCGCAGGAGGCGATGACGTCGTTGGCGTACCGAGTGGTCAGGTCTTTGGCATCTATGTCAATATAGTCTTCTATGGAGAGAAATAGGTCACAATGATTTTTGCGTGAATGATAAGTAGAACCTCGTTCATTCTTCTCTCCATCTTCGCAATAATGGCTTAAATCAAGTCTTGTAGAGCAAATAGTGCAAATACTCCCAAATTTTTTTCAAAGTTGCAAATTGGAATTCATAATCGAACAGATTCATACAACATTTTATGAAGCTCTTACAGAGCCACATAAAAAAATGCGAATTTAGCTTCTTGTTTGGGCAAATTCTACTAAAATAAATAGATATTCCTATAGTATCATCAATGTAGATGAACGGTATTATTGTGTAGTAATCGTGGGATAAAATATTTACTAAGGAAATGAGTGAGTATACAAATTCTCATACTGTTGCTTTCCTTTATCTTCTTTTTCAGGGTTTCCATCATTTGTTTTCCAACTTCCACCATGAAGGGAAGCATCAGCCGTATTTTCGAGCTGGTGAAAGCCGGACTTAAGGTCGAGCGCATGTCTTTCCATTCTTGACCTAAATAATGAAAAACATATGTTTTTGAAAATAATAGACATAAATTTAGTGGTTCCATATAATTACTTAAGTCTGTCATTCCATACGATTCCAGACGATCCCAGCGTTAGGCAGCGTTTCCACCAGAAATGAGCTGGTATGTGTTGCGAGGGATATATTAGTTATGAACTAATAGTAATGCATAGCTTACTTAGCTTTGCTCAGAGAGGTGATACTATTGGCTCTTAACGACCGCATCTCTCGAAACGCATCTTGGCATATCTCTGGTAGAAATCATCATCATCATTTCCGCCAATAGACGTCCACTGCTGGACCATAGGCCTCCCCCAAAGTTCTCCACACAGATCGGTCCCGTAAGTTCTCCACACAGATCGGTTCTGGTAGAAATGCACCCTTATATTTATCCTCGAATAAAGATTGGTCGAATCGGGTTTTAGTTACAAAATATTGCATAATCTTGTTAATTACATTTTTACCTCTTAAAGATATTAAGCTGCGTCCGAACAGTGCGTCTTGTTCTTCGGTGAGTACCGATTTATGATCTATGAAGTGCTCAAAGTCTTTGACTGTGATTTTCTTCATCAACTCTATGTCTTTCAGCATTATTATGGAAAGTGAAAGTTGGGATCTTCCTATAAACCTAAAAGGAATGTAAAATTAAAGCCACCATTTTATTAAGCTAACTTTGACATTGACGCACCACACCCAGCCAGGACGTAATGCCTGATTCCGGTCAAACCGGCACACCAGGGGGCGCAAATTTTTGTGAGGATGGACACGCTCTGGGATGGGAAAGGAAGATCGGCAAGCCGCAGCCGGCCGACCACAACCAGCCCGGTATACACCGTTGCAACCAGTATAGGAATATTGGAGGGGAGGGATTAGTTTTATGGATGAGCGTTGGTGAGTTGGTGGGCAATCCAGCCTTTGTTGAGTCATGTTTCTTGTTGAAGTTGGTTCTTAGTCTTCGTGTGTGGAGGTATCTGTTTCACTGTCCGTTTCTGCGATTTCAAAGATCTGCTGTGCCGCCTTTCTCATTGTGCTTTTTTCCTCGGCTAGTTGGCGCCATTCACTTGTGCTTCTGTTGTAGTATCCCATATCGTGGGAGATGGAGTTGAGCCAGGTGAATATCGGTCTTCCGATTTTTAAATGCTGCGCTTTAAATCTCATAGCTGCGTGTAACAGGTGGGGAGATGAGCGCCGCAGTATGTGGCCGTAATAGCAAATCCTGAGGAATTTAATTCTTTTGGTGATTGTTTGTCCTAACTGGAGGTCGTGGACTTTGATATTTCTTGGCGGGTTCCTGGTATGGTTAAGCATGTCTCTTAGTATTAGTCGTTCATATCTTCTTAACGTAGACCTGTTGGTTTTCGTGATTGCTGCTGCTTTTAGACCATACGTAATGGTAGGCTCGATGACCATTTTGTAAAGTAGCCTCGCTGTTTGCCATTCCATTTTTGTTTTTTTTTTATTAATGATATTAGGATTTTTGAGTTTTTAACCCCTTGCTTGCATCTGGTTCTTACGGTGTTTTTCCTGTTGAGACCAGCGGTTATGTAGGTACCTAGATAGCGGATTTCGTTAACTGGTTTGATGTTTGTTCCTGCTAATCTTATAAATGTTCCATTGGTTGTTCCATTAACTGGGTCCCGTATTAGTAATTTCGTTTTCGTTTTATTGATTTTTAGGCCAACCGTCGTGAGTAGTTGTTCTATTTTGTGTAATATGTTGCTGGTTTGGGCCAGATTTGTGCTTACTAGTATTAGGTCGTCGGCGAATGACAAGACCATAGGGAGATTTATTCCTGAATCCTGGTTAAGTTTTATATCCCCTTCCTCTTCAAGGGTTTTTAATACGTCGTCAATTACTAGGGTAAATAGTCTAGGTGATAAGGGGCATCCTTGCTTGACACCTTTGCCTTTTTTAATTAATTTTGTTTGTTGGCCGTACCACTTCAGGCTGGTGTATTCGTTCATGCAAGCTTTAATGATTCTATTGGTTAGAGCCTTGTTTGTTCTTGTGGTTAATATGTCTTTAAGCGCGTTCAGGTCGACAGTGTCAAAAGCTTTTTCCATGTCGATGGCCGTGACGTATGTTCTCGTGCCTTCCCGCCATTTTTCGTCTAGTACACGTCGAAGTGTGAAGATGTGGTCATCCGTTGATCTCTCTTCTAAAAAGGCCGCTTGGTAATTCCCTAGGTGTGTCGTGCATTTGTCAAGTCGTTCCAGCAGTAAACTTGCATATATTCTGTAGCCTGTGCAGCAAATTGATATTCGTCTGTAGTCATTGACGGTCTGTGGATGTGTTTTCTTTGGAATGGGTATTTGTGTGGTTTGGGTCCAGGTTGTGGGAATTTCGTTGTTCAACCATGCCCTTTGCATGTGTTGGACTACCTCGAGCAGTAACTGCTCTGGCATGTATTTAAATAACTCGCTTACTATTCCATCTATGCCTGGGGCTGTGTTTCCGCGCATCTTACTGATTACGTCTATGACATCTTCTTTTGTGGGGAGATCGTTAAGGTCTTCAAGGTTCTCGGTGTCATGTAGGCTAATATGCGGTCCTTCCATTTTTGATAGTTCGGATTCCCACTGGGACATCGGTATGTACCTGTGTTTAATTTTAGCTTTTTCTGTCTGAACATGTCGCCTGTAGAAGTCGTAAGTGATCCTCATTCGCGTGGATCGGTGTTTGTTTCTAAGGTTTTCAAAAAATGCTTGAAATTCCGTTTCTTCTTCTTTTTCTGTAATTGAGCGTAGTTTATTACGACATTCCTTCACCCATGCACGATGTGTTGGGTTATTGGGAAAGCGATTGTTAAGGAATTTCGCTTTTTGAAGTTGCGCACCTGCAAACCTGCGTTCCTTAGAGTAGTTGGTTTCTCTCCACAGCGTGTTATTTGCTGCGATTTTCATTATGTCTGTGATTTTTTTCCCAAGACATAGGTCGTTGTTGGTGTTCGTTTGAAGTAGAGTCTGACATGTTTTGTATTATTTCGTTTTGGTATTTGAGGCACGTCTCCTTGGTTTTTAGTCTTCCATAATCAAGTAGTCGGTAATTGAAGTTCTTGTTGGATTTCTTTTTGTCCTGTTGGAAGTTTTCAGGTGGATTCTCATTGCGGGTTGAGTTCTTGTTCGATTTTGATTCCAGAAGTTTTTATTTTTCCAATAATAAGCTTGTGGTCGGATGTCTTGTTGAAGGGAATACCCTTTATATCTTCGATGGTTGGTTTTTCGTTCATTAATGTTAATATGTGGTCGATTTGTGATTTTTTTGGTCCCCGATTTCCAGGTTTTTAGACAACTGTTTCTGCAGAACGAAGTATTTAATTTCAGTTTCTCTCTTCTCATTATATCAATTAGAATTTCTCCATTTTTATTAGAATTCATGTGTAGTATTTTCTTTCCGACTTGTTCGGAATCACGTAGGTCTTTAATGTCGAGGTAACCTACATGTGCGTTGAAGTCTCCGAGTATTGCCATCTTGCAGTTTTTTTGGCTTTTTCTTTATAAAATATAGAATGTCGCTAAATGCATACGTTGCTTGTGACGAATTCTGTGGAACATGAGCTGTGATAACGTAGATGTTTCCTAGGTTGCTGGTAACCACGGCGGCCATGACGTTGGTGAAATGTGAGATGTCTTTAATCTGGAGGTTTGTGTTTTTTCTAATTAGGATGGCTAGACCCCTGTTCTTGTTTGAACCAGTAAGATGCCATACGTAGTTCTTGGTTTGAAGGGTCCCGGTTTTCAGATGTGTTTCTTGTAAGCATGCTATATCTACTTGGTTTTCCGTCAATTGTTGGTCTACAATATTTTTCTTTTTCGCGTCCGCAGCTCCTCTAATATTCCATGTGGCTATCGATACAGTTGATAATTCGTATGATGGTTTTGGATTCGATTTAGCCCCTAGTATTCTGTAACCAGTACTATCCGCAACTTCGTCGGTCAACGTCGTTGAAGTACTTAGGCTAAGGCTGGAATTTTGTATATTTGTGACTACTGGGGTCTCCATAGGTTTGTTTCTGCCCTCCTCGCTTGTACGGTTGTTTTCTTGCGACAAAAAGATTATGCTGTCGTAGTGGTATCCGTTATACAGGAGGTTTATGGTACCCACGGCTTCTTCGTGTTCTTGGGGTTTTATTATTAGTGATGTTCCGTTAGGTCGATGAACTATTACGTTGACTATATAAAAGTTTGCTGCCGCTAGAAGAATGTCGGTTCCGCCCCATGTTTTGTCGAAGTATTGGTTGGCAATGTAGGTTGAATACTGCATTGTATGATACGGCTGATCGGAGTTTGGGAAGTTGCTGGAAATTGCAGCTTTCATTTCAGGGTCGTCTTGGTTTTCCTCGACATACCGTGCTAGATCTTGGCGGACTGCTTTGTGGTCTAGCGTGAGGTAGAATAGTTCATTGATTTGGTGTGCAATGGCTCTAAAAAGACAGTTGCCATCTCCTTCGATTTTGAATATTGAATACATCTTCCTTGTGCTGTGGGATAAAGCTTATTACTAAATGTAGATTAGGCTGTGGGTAGAAACAAGATTAGTTAATTACAAGAGAAAGAAAAAAAAAAGAAAAAAGATAGGTACCAGTCTGGTTTTTTATCACTGTAAGGCCGTTTTCGGGTAATAAAACGTGCACATGTGTTTGTTCAAGTTAGTGCAGGCATACGAAAGAATGGGATTATTTAGAATGCAACTATTGCAAGGATAGTTTATTGCCTTTTGTTTTTGGTTCTCCTTTGTCTGGTGAGTAATGTGTCTATTTTGCAGATGTTGGGCAATTGATGGTTGAAAGAAACATTATTTGGGGAAACAAAAGAATGACTTTGGTGCCGGGGTTTTTAGTAATTAGGTAAATAAGGGATGTAGAAAGTTTTGGTAATTTGAACTTTTATTACTGCCAGATGTTGGCGCAGGATGTGAATGTTGTTTTGAAGTTCTAACTTTTATTTTATTTATGTAAACTAGCTGTGTAACCTTACTCTTATGGATTTTAGGCCATTTATGCGGTAGGTAATGAGTGCAAAATTGGTTTTCTTTCTCCCTATACAATCGATGGGTGTTATCAAGTTATTGTAAGTCTAATCCAGCAGTTTATTCCTAAGGTTGTAGGGGATCGTTGTAAAGCTTTCTAGGTGTTTGATGTTTCCCTTGCACCACGGTAACGTTAGGAGACCTCGCTGATAGGCAGGGCCCAGTCTGGGCGTGACAAAATGGAAATCTCTCACCGGGTTCAGCGCGCGAATGACTTATAGCTACCAGGGCGGCGTCCTCCGCAGTTTACATCAACTGCTGAGTGCCTCCGTCTTGGGCCAAACGTCAGCAATAAGAGTTGCGACGACGTAGTGCAATCTTCGTTGGTGACAGGTGGGCTCTGGATTGGCAAAAGCCACACTCGGATCGAACTATCGGGATTTGTCCAATCAATCAATCTAATCACTGGCACTAGAGCACTTGCACAAACACTAAAATTTTGGGTGATGTAGAAAATTACATTACAATTAAAACAATACAAATAGAAACACTCAAAATTGGGAAGGATGGATTCAGTGCGCGAAAACAATGCCTTGCGCTCGCGTCGAACAATGGCATAAACCGACCGACCGACACTTCGAAGGCATAGGATGGGTTCGCACGTGTTCCGGGGAACGTCCGCTTGCCACGGCTGCTCAAACAGAACTCCCCACCATTTTATTAAGCTAACTTGAAAGAAAAAAAATTGGAATTGTCGCATTATGATTAAAGTAAATTTTTGGAGTTAGGTCAAAGTATAACCGTCGTGAGAATTTATTCAAAAATATTTTTAAAAATTATAACTTCTATCGAAGAAAAAAGGTTCAACCATACTTTTCCCCTGGATATTTCTTATAAGCTCTGTCCATTTCATCGGCGATGTGTTCTTGTCTCAACATGACCCATAGAGTATTCCCAATATTTTCGATTGAAGAAGAGTTTTTAACGCCATGCTGAGTATATCTTGACTTTGGCTGTCTGTAATACAGCCATAAGGCCGCCAACACCACAGCTATCCATAAGTAAACCAACATGACCTGAAAATTTAGTAAATTGTATGTAATGCCAATTTTTTAAAAAGATTGATGCCTAACAAGCAAACGGATCACCTGATGGTGAGGGATTACCGCCGCCTATAGACACCTGCATCACCAGTAGAGTCACAAGTGCACTGCCAACCCATAACCCCATTTTCCCCCTATGGGGCCTCCGATACCCACTCACTCGACTAACCACAGCGCAGGCGCTGCTTCAGACCAGTCTTCTGTGAGTACGTGGTATCACTCGAGCCAGCCCATTAATTCCAAAGCGTGGCTCTCCCACGTGTAAAAAATGTTGTATTTATCTAACATGTTACAAAAATCTATTAATAAATTGCTTTTATTGCAATAAGTTAGGATAATGATTGGCGAAATCGGTTAAGAATTTCAAGATAATAGTTTTGTCATCGTAATTTCACAATATTTAGCTTTGTTCTGTAGTTAAGGCAAGGTATCGACGTCTCTAGGGCCGCCAATTTGATTTCAGGTAATTAACTGTGGCGATAATTCATTTTATAAAAAAGTTATTATGAGATTCCTAGAATAATATACGAGTATTGGCAGGTAATAGTCAAAGTAACTTATTGCTCTTGAGACGTTAATGGAAAATAATGATAAAAAACAGTAATTAATGAATTATACATTTTTTGGACAAAAAAGTACTTACTACATAACAAAAAATAGTAACAACTTAATACAAATAGATACTTATACTGTTATGTCTTATGCTTTTAAACTTAGGTATGCTTTTTTCCTATCTTATAATTAATGGCTATCAAAATGTAGGTACGCAAAGTAGCCAAAAAATATGACACAGAGTAAATCAATAAAAACAATACTCGTAAACTGTCAGAAAACAAAAGGCATGCAATAATTTAATGTTAGCAAAAGTTGATGCTATCTTTAAGTGCTAAAGCCATAATGTGTGTTTAGCACTTAAAGACACAACAAGCTTAATGCTTTTGTTGTTTTACACCAGTATTTGTAAATAGTAGATGGATAGATACCAAGTATAAGTGTTTTAAACATCAGCAAAAAAAAATCAATAGATTAAAATGCAATTATTACATGAAATGTAGGAAAACCATGAAATTATTGTAAAATTACCATAAATAACTATTACCCGGTAAAACGTCGCTGTTGCTACAACATGTCAACATATCGGAAACACAATGATACATGGTAGCAATCTAGTTACTAACTATTAAATGTGACCATGAAAGTTAAAAACAATAGCACGCATTCTCACCGAAACATATTTATCGTCAGTAAGTCCATATTACTCCAAAATTGACAACAGAATTTTTAAACACTACATTTTAAATAGAAGATACTTAAGCTTATTATATTACATTTGTATGTGTAGTAAACAGACAGTGTATTGATAAACAAATGACTCACCTCAACTATTTATGGTAAACGCCGCTCGGAATACACATCAACAGTCAACACAGAATTAACACACGAACACAGTTCTTTTTGCAGACTTTATTCGTCGGCGCGTCCTATCGGGTGAGGACGCTTGTTAGCTCTGACTCTACTAATACCGCCAATCTAATCTATAACACTTCATTTAATTATAATCGTATTAAAATAAATATTTGTATTACCTTTTATACTCATTTTTATCTGTGACGGTCAATACACGAGTCTGGCCTAAAATTGAAGGTCACATGTCTTTTTTTTAATAGGCTGTAGACGAACAGACATATCAATCTGACGGTAAGCGTGTGCCGCTGCCTACAGAGTGTCTAGCTATCATAATAGTGAAGAGCTGGCAATAAAGTGTGCTCATAACCTCATAACTCCCTTCCGCCAAATTTCGATACCGCGTAGGTGCTTAACACTAAATTTCTGTAGGGCTGTGGTCTCGGTCGTGGTATCACTCCGGTAGAGCTGGTCCATTCGTCCTTGGTCTCTCGTAGCCACATTTTGAAGTGTTTTTATCTTGCCTTGTTGCTAAGGATGCAAACTGGTGGCCTATAAACGAAGTCGCCCCATAACGAATGAGAATATAGGCCATCTATTACATTCAAATAAACGCCCTATGGGTCTTGTGTTTTAAGTAACGGGCTGTGATTAATTTTTATTTTTGGTATAGCAATTCTTTGCAATTTATTCTTAAGTAAATATTGAACTTAAAAAAATCCTCGGAGGGTCCCACCAGAACCTTTTAAGTGCAATATTTACTTAACGGGCTGTGATCTCAGGAACCCAAAACCCTGAGATCATAGCAGTTCCTGGGTCAAGCAAAAAAGTATGTTTTGATTTTTTCGAACAGAAGTAGCTCAGAGTTCTGATTACAAACCCGCATTAAGCAAGCGTGGCATCATAGTAGCGATGACTTGATTTCAATGATGGCGGCCTTTTCCTTGCAGTGGGACAGTATATAGGCTGATAATTTTACTTTATCCTAACAAAGGTGATACACAGCGCTTATAAATTAAAGGGAGGGAAAAGGTCTTTGACATTCTTTAAGGAGGATTATGTTTTACAGTGAACGGCGATTGATTCATTGATCGATTAATAATATGAAATCGCACGGAACAATTGATAACGTAGGTATGTACCTAAATAATTGTGTAATCGTCACTATATAGGATACATTTACAAATATTAACCTGACGAAATTATTGTTAATCTTGCCACACCCTACCAGGGTAGATGTTCCTACCTACTTACTTTTATATCATAAGATCTGGGTGACATTATACATGATGCAATAAAATGTAATAAATAAATAAATGATATGTAATCCTCAGTGTGTACATCCAGTAGAAAATGAAAAGTCTTTTGTAATTTAAAAAAAATATATATATTTGGTTTCTTTCTTCTCATCTTTGGTTAATTTTTTTATGATATAAAGGGTAGACGACCAGACGGATCACCTGATGGTAAGTGATTACCTTCCATAGGGATTCTGCGATATTTAACCAAGGCGCTTGCAACAGTAAAATATCGGATTCTCAAAAAAAGGTACATGGTAGCAATCCCGTAAGTCTAACGATGTTGAAATGGTTTCCAACTATACATTGTTGATAAAGTATTCTTTGATCAGCTCCTCATCTTCAGCCGTAGCTTGTGGCCGCCCTTCATGGCGAAGTTGAAGGACTTGGGATCCAACTGGGCGGGAATGCACGTCTTCTCATTAGGGACCACTTCCATCTGCAGGAGCAGCTGGTATACCATCACCTTTACCTCGCAGAGAGCGAACCTCGAACCTGGAAAATGTATTTTGATTTAGTATTTTTTTTTTCATTTTATTTTACATAGTGGTCCGCGCCCTCATTTCGTTTCGGAACTCTATTAGTCATCTACTTAGGATTGATCCGTAGTCAAACTGAACTAATGCCTAAAAAGTTTTCAATAGTCAAATAGGTGAATAGTTTGCTTAACCAATAGTCATCTTCAAGAAAAGGGCTTATTCCTTCTTTAAGAGCCGGCAACGCATTTGTAATGCCTCAGGTAATATATGTTCATGGGCGGCGGTGATCACTTACCATCAGGTGAGTCTGCTCGTTTGTCAGATAAAATATAAAAAAATATGCTGTCACCTTGACCATTCGGTTTAACTGTCGAAGTTAACTAGATATAGTCAATTTAAATGCAAAAATGATGATGATGCCTTCCAAGCCGATTTCAGCTACGGCGACTACTTTTTGAATACCTATGCAGTTCCTAGGCCCTACTCCGAAGGGCAGGTAGCTGAAGGGCTGGATGTTGTGCTTGTTCTCCTCAGAGAACCGCTCAGGGTCAAACTTCAGGGGGTTCGGGTAGAACTCAGGGTCTCGATGGAGAGAGTACACTGGGATGATCACTCCTTCTCCAGCCCGGACCTATGAGTCAAAAGAAAAGATTGTAACACATAAATAATGCGTCAATAAAGTCGTAAGGTATCATATGGTAATCCTATATTGGTTTTAAAACATGGGAACTTCGTTAGAACAGATAGAAATAGAATAGAAATATTCTTATTATAGAACATTTATGAATGTCAAATATTATGTAAGCTACCGCTGATTCGGAAAGTCGATTTACGAGTTAGTTCTCCAAATACCCGTTTTCAATACTTTTTTGACACATTGCACATATAGCTCGGTCCCAGCGTTTGTAGCTCAGTGGACAAGAACGCGTCTTCTTTCTACTTTTATACTTAAATTTGAACTTACTGTGTAATCTTTGCACGCCGGGTCGTCACTTGCTTTGCCTAAGTTGTAATCTTTGACGCATATCCGATCCAACTGAAGCGCAGGCGGCCACAGTCTGAGGACTTCTGAAATTTTGGTAATAACACAATCTTTAATACCTTAGCTGCCAGATGGCGTAATGTACAACTGAGGTGCTACACTGTGATTGGTTATTTTTGATGTGAGATATCAATATGTCACTAAACAGCCAATGACGTAGAGATTAGACCTCAATCTTACAGTACGCTACGTAGCGGAGATTTTACTCATTACTGGCTGGATAGCCTTTTTGTTAGAGACCCTGCCTCATACGCCAAAAATCGTATGTTCGATCTTTACACAGGACAAACATTCGTGTGATGAATACTTGTGTAAGCCCAGACACTGAACAATGTCTGGGTGTAATAATACGTTTTTATGTATTATATTTATGATCCTCTGTTGTCTGATATCTGTAACACAAGTTACTTAATAGTCTGACTGGAGTCAGGTATAAGGTGGTGTTTATTGTGTGAATAAAAGAAAACGCAATATTTATTTAGTTACCTGATACAACCATATCCATGTATGCCATGTTCTGTATAGAGTTGTAGTCAAATTTGCCGCCGTTTTTGGCGTCGGTCTCCCTGATCTCTTGCAGCAACTTCTCCTGCACATCAGGGTTGACAGCCAGCTCGTGAAGTACAAAGGCCATTGTTGCGGCGACGGTCTCGAAGCCCGCGACAAAGAAGAGAATGGCTTGGGCGATGAGGTCGCTGTCTGACCATTCTGAAAAAACATGTGATACATCGATATAGCCTTCCTTCTAGTCTTTTGGAAAGGGATTTCCAAAAGACGCCAACCAACCAATCCCGAAGTTCTAGTTCTAGAGTCATATAGCCCACTGAATTAGCAAACTGAAGTGGCAGTGGGCTGGTCACATTAGCCGCAGAACTGACAACTGTTGGAGCCGTGAAGTCCCTGAGTGGAGACCGCGACTAGGTAAGCGTAGTGTTGGACGCCCTGCGACAAGATGAGGTGTTGACATTCGAAGGCTGGCTGGAGTTGGCTGGATGAGAGTCATGCCGGGCTAAGATGCGCACCACGAGATAATTTTGTCGACACTCGTATTGCGTCATCGCTAGTTGCTTCTCGCTCACCTGACAGGGCGAGGAGCGAGATAGAAGGATACGCTCTCGCGAACGAGAGTCGACAAAATTTTGTCGCGGTGCGCATCTTAGCCCGGCTGGCCAAAAATCGGGAGCAGTGGCGTGCATTAGGGGAGACCTATGTCCAGCAGTGGACGATTGTGGGATGCTATTGATAAACCGATCCCTAGCAGTCAGTAAACGCTTACTATAAGCCAGGTGATCCGTCTGCCACCTGTCACATAAAAAAATTGAGAGTCCCGTCGGGAGAGCACAGATGCGATGGAAGAACTATGTAGTAAAACTGATGCCAATAAAGGAGAATACAATATTGTTACCTCTATGGATATTCTTCTTCCCAAGCATGGATTCTTCTACTGTAGCAAACCCTGCATCAGCATCTTTGCCTTTGTCTTCATGAACCAGATTTCCTGCACAAAAATCAATTATTCAGTTTACAGGCGTTATCAAAATTACCAATTTATTCTATTGAATATTTTGTATCCTTCTTAACCCAGAATTATTGTCATATTTGTAATCACAGTAGCAAGGTATATTTATTGTCCTGATCCCAAACTAAAGTTTTCCCTTGTACTGTGGAAACCAGAAACAACGAAGGAACCACAAACACCCAGAGCCAACATAAATATCTATTTCATCAACAAGCATTTGTGTTACTGAGGGAATCTAACCCGCGACCCTTTACGTCTCAACCGGCTTAATATGCCGGCTCAATGTATTTACTTTATCTTTCACATAAAGCAAGGTTACACCAGACTTCATAATATTTCATTGTTTTCACCTTTCTTAGCTTCCATCAGCAAATGAATCATGTCTGGCCTGATGATGTTCCGCGCCTCTCTGTCCCTCATGGTGTCCATCACCAAGTTAGTAAAGAAATCTTTCGTTTCTTGAGAGAAAAAGGTTATTTTAAGTTTCTGAAAAAGAGGACGTTAAAATGGTCCATCTATATACTATTTACTTACTACACTGGCTCAGCGATCCATAGTGGGTATTGGCCTCAGATGTCTAAATTCGCCATTTTGTTTGGTCCTGTGCCAGTTCCAACCAATCATATAAGTACGTTTAGTGCTTTAAGGTCTTATGATGATGATGATGAAGACGCAAACTCCTTTTAAAAGACATACCTAAGACAATTGGATTTTCCCATTGTGTCTGCTATCTGGGCCTTACGACGTTACATAAGTATATCTTCTATACTATTTATAAAGAGATAACTTCAATAGACAACGACATGGCTTATAGGTAAAACGAAAACACGAACGCTGCGCGATGTAATTGGACACAGCGCCATCTATTGGTTCATTTCTGAATTACGGTCCCGAAGCGAAGTGAGGGCGGGCCACTAGTATTATATAAAGTTTGTGATTGATTTTCCCAAGTACCGTATCAATACCGGTGGCATGTATTTTGAGCTGTCTTTTCTCCTTTACATAAAAACCAGTTTTATAGCTTATTGAGATTAAGTTAACTGTCATATTTATAGACTGTAAGTTAGTGGTGGAATAATATATTTTTTTATAATGCCCATTTTGTTACTGTTTCTAAGTCCGGTGGTGCAAATCCCGGTGGCGAAAATGTATGTAAAGTGGTTTTAAAATTCGCCACCGTAATTAGGTTTGTTGAAATTCACCCTTGTATAATTACTTGCTGCCTAATAAACATTGAAAACTACGGAAGTATATAGGGAGACTTTTATCTCGCGACAAGCTTTTAACCCATATAAATTGTATCAAATGGTGTTTAAATTTGAAGGTGTAAATTCTGTTTTCCATAGAACAAGGGAAACCATAACGTTGGTTTCCCTTGTTCTATGGAAAACAGAAACTACTAAGTTTTAACACTAAACTTGATGATATCACTAGACGTGCGTGCTAGCTTATTTCGGTCTGCGGTCCAATTGACTCAACTGCCGAGTCAGTGCCGAGGACAAGGTCAATCAAATGAATGCAATCGTTATACAACACTGGACATGAACAGATAAATTATGTAGATGAAACATTTGAATCCCAAAATAACATTGCCTTAATCATAATTAGGTACAGTGGCCCAGCACATCAAGTTACTACCAATCTGTCAAATTTCCTCAGTGTGATATTGAACCAACCACGTTTGACATAAAAGTGAGGTTCGATTGAAGAAATTTGACAGATTGTAGTAACTTGATGTGCTGGCCACCGTACAACCTTTTATAATCCCATCATAAGGTTACACGACCTCGATAGCACAGTCATAGCTAAGGTGTTCGCCTGCAGCGCGAACGGTCCCGGGTTCGGTTTCTGGTCAAGTCAATTAGGAAACGACATTTTTTAAGTTTGGTGTTCTGGGTGGACGCCCCCAGTTAATTATCGCCATCTGATACGCATTGTTCAAGGGCTGTCCTAGTTTGAGATCAGGTTGTATGGTGTGATTGTCTGGCGCATTTGTTTTTTATTTATTTATTCACAATATTATATCGGTAAATTCTACATCTCTAATATTAAGCTATATGCTTCTTACAATAATCACTGCTGTTGCCTTTCACGACTATCAAATAGCTTTAAATGTCGCTTTACGTTCATGATTTTGACGGATAGAAATCGCAACTTATATCCTCAAAATAATTTGTGTTATAAATGTACTTAGTTATGTTGTAAAACAAGCCTTTAGTCTAACGTCGTAAGGCCCAGACAGCAGACACAATAGAAAATCAATTGTTTTATGACTTTTAAAAAGCTTTTGGGTCTTTGGATGTTATATTATAATGCTCGCCTACATCGAAAAGACTAGCGCCGCCAACCTATTTACACTGATTGTGGCGGAAATATGATATTTAAAAAAAAGTAAACATTACAGACTTACACAAATAGGTAGGCGGCGCTTAGTATCGTCGATATAGCCCTTTAAGTAAAATAATTGAACAATTTTAACTTTAACCACTTACCGCCATTATTTTTGGTATCATAAGGAAGAAGACGAATTTGAAAAAGGCTAAAGTAGTGTCCGAAATTAACAGCACTCTTCCCCATTAAGTAGAATTGATTGTTTTCTTCCAAATGCGAATTTTACGTTCAAACCAAATGCGCAGGAGGCGATGACGTCATTGGCGTATCGAGTGGTCAGGTCCTTAACATCTATGTCAATATAGTTATCTATGAAAAAAGAGTAAAATAAAAAAACTTGGTTAAATAACTTCTATAAATTAAATCTATACTAAATTATAAATGGGAAAGTGTCTCTGTCTCTCTATCTGTATATTTTTCTTTCTTTCACAGCAAAACGGAACGACGAATTGACGTGTTTTTTTAAGTGAAGGTACTTGAAGGGATGGAGAGTAACATAGGCTACTTTTTGCTCATTTCTAAGCCCCCATTTTAGGGAAGTGGGGGCCGCGAGCAAAAGCTAGTAATCTATATAAATAAAAATTAATTGTTGTTCGTTAGTCTGCTTAAAACTCAAGAATCGCTGAACTAATTTAGCTAAATTTGGTCTTGAAATATTCGTGAAAGCCCAGGGAAGATTTGGAAAATGAGGAAAATGCGTAAGCTAGATGTAATGCGGTAAACTAACTAACCCAGCAAACTCCAGTTTGCTTTGTTAGCTAGTTTATTACAAGAACCGACCAAGGCGTGTCGGTATATTCGCTAAAATGATAATGATGATGAAAAATACGCGAAAGTTCTTACTGTTGGATTCCTTTATCTTCATTTTTAGGGATTCCATCATTTGTTTCCCTACTTCCACCATGAAGGGAAGCATCAACCGCATCTTCGAGCTGGTGAAAGCCGGACTTAAGGTCGAACGCATGTCTTTCCATTCTTGACCTAAGTAATTCATTAAAAAAATATTATTTACATTACAAATTTTAATTCTAATGGTCAATCTATATAATCATAGAATATGAATAAAGTTAATTCAACCAAAAACATTTCATGTAAAATGTTGCCAAGACAACCCACATAAGGTTTCGCCCTGTGAAAAAGATATCAGATCTCATGTAGAGCCAAGCTTCGGCATCTGCACGGCCAAACTCTACCGACGAACTTCAATAATTCTACATAGGTATCAGTAAAAATGTATTGCATCGCCGTTTCGCCGAAGCCGAAATAAGTAACAAAACAGCCAAGCCGTACATTTTTACTGACATGTAGAATTATTGAAGTTTGCACTTGACCTCATCTCACCTGATGGATAGTGACAATAAGTCCGGTAGGTAAGATGTAGCGTGCTTTCCTAGAAGAAGCCTATTCACTTGTAGCTCTCTGGGAATAGAGAAGCCGGCAAGTTGTTCCATTGTTTTGTCTTATCGGGTTACATATAGGCCTTGTGGTTTTAATAGAAGTTATAACAGTTATTAGTTTTACCTTTCAAGGAAAAAAGGTTCCGTCCAAAAAACGGGTCTTGTTCTTCGGTGATAAACGATCTATGATCGATAAAGTGCTCGAAATCTTTCACCGTAATCTTTTTCATCAGCTCTATGTCTTTCACGAACACCACGGAGAGGCCGAACTCATGCCTTCCTATATACCTTAAAGAAAGTATCAATATGTTATTTGAATACTAGAAAAGGAAAAAGGTATCACTATATAGGTACTGTCCTACTGCAGGGCAAAGGCCTCTTAGGCCTCCAACATAGAAATCAAGTCATCGCTACTATGATGGGATTAGGCTTAATCATCACCCTTGATTAATGCGGATTGGTTATCACAAGCCCGAGCTATGTTCGAAACATTTTCTTTTTATTGAACTACCTCTATAGGTCAACGCTTAACCACAATCGACAGTGAGATGGATGATGATTATTTACTTAGACATAAATATATTTTGTTACTATCTAATGATGATGATGATACTCGTTTGACCAATCGGTTGAAATAAATAATTTTATTTATTTATTAAAACTAAAATTTACGAAAAAATTAACACTATCTAACCTTTGTCCAGGAAATTTCTTATAAGTCCGATCGACCTCATCAGCAAAATGCTCTCGCCTCAGCATTATTGAGAGGGTGTTGTATATATTTGTAGACAGAGGAGAGTTTTTGACGCCATGCCTGGTGAATCTTGAGCGTCTCTGCTTTAAGTACAGCCATAAGGCCGCCACGACCACAAACGCCCATATGTACACCAACATTACCTGGTGATTTATAAAAAATAACATTCAATTCGTTAATTGATCTAATTTCGTACTAAGTAAATAAATTATTTATTAATGCGCCCGACAATCACACCAATCAACCTGGTTTCAAACTAGGCCAATCCTGATAATTAACTGACGCGTCAACCAGAACAACCAGACCCAAGAAAACTTAGTAAATATCTTTTCCTAAATTGACTTGACCGGGAATCGAACCCGGGACCTTTCTCTATAATATTCAAATAGTCTTAAAAACAAAATAAAGTGTTGTTCAGAATACTTGGTAGAAAACGTGGTAAATGGGATAAAAATGTTCACAGATACATCCTGTATGTTCAAGCGAGTATAAACCTTTTTATGCCATAGATTTATCCTCGAGTAAAGATTTACCGAATCTAACTGCCGAACTCAGAGACGCTATTTAACTTTCCTTAATTCCCATTATCTCAATTATGGATTGTCTTTATGTCTATTAAAATAAGGGTCAATATTTTTAAGTGATAACGTATCTGTGTGCGACAGGTCTGTTAGCTAAAAACGTCATTTCTTTCAAACCTCAAATAAATTATGTTGTTATCCAAATTCACATTTACACTACACACTGTAATATCTAGACTAGCTGCGGAAGCTTGGTTCGTAACGCGTCCTATTTGCAGGGGCCGTCAGTTCGCACAGCGTTGGACAATTACCGCCAATCTAATCTAACTCTTTGTATACAGTGAATTTTAAGCTTTTATATTTATAGTTGTTTTTATTTTGGCGGCAGTCATAGATAACACGTGTGTGATTAAATTGGAGGTCACGTTGTTTCATTTTAGATTAGCAAAATTGTCTTAAATTCTAATTTTTAATCGTGTGGAGTTAATGACTGATGGCAATGTCATCCCCATACATCATCACTCAATTTGACAAATGCAAAAATGTAAAAATGTATAGAAACTTGACATTTACATCTGTCAGGTTACTCCACATGATTTAAAATCTAAGTATAGCTTGTTTTTACCTGTGCTTGTTTAGTTCACTCGCGCCTAGAGCGCACAAGTGCATTGGACCTCTGATACCCTCACTCACCGAATAACCGATTGAAAATTTATAGTTAGAAAAGTGTCCTCAAGAACGCAGTTGTTATATTACAGTTATAAATATTTTAGATGGCGGGATAAGCTCGACTCCTATCCTATTGCCCCAACTGGAACGTAGTCGATCAGGATCGTAAAATGTAATAGGAGGCTTTTGCCCAGCAGTGGCACACGGCGGGCATTTAATAATAATAGATATTTTGAATTTCGAATACGCCATCGGGGTTTGAAACAACATGTCCCACCCTGATCCACAGCTGAAAATGCATTATAGCTCTTTTGCGTATGGAATCTTTATTTGTGACGACTGGCGACACTTTTTTAACGCGTTTTCAGGCGCTACAAATATCACAAGATTAAAAAAACCAAAGTTACATAGTGGAATTTGTGACTGTGCGTGTAATGCATCAAAAAAGTGTTGGACACGATTATGAAGAAATAACATATATGAGTATCATACCCTGTACCAAGCGGCATTCCGCCACTCTTACACGATTCGCGACTTTATTGACATATCATAGACCTACAGTATGTGTAAGAGTAGATCCAGAGTCCAGATGCTCATTACATCCTCTGCGAGTGGCACACGAGCGTGTCGCTCACCTGACGGCCACGTAGCAGACCAGCAGCGCGGCGCCGGCGACCAGCACGCGCACGACGGACGAGTGGAACAGCTGCACGACCAGCCAGGCGCCCGCGGCGGCGCCCAGCATGCACGCGACGGCCAGCGCCGTGCGCAGCCAGTGCACGCACGTGAACCCGCGCTCCCACTCCACCCTGACCGACAACGAGCGGAACGTTACACCACAAAATAGTTACACACAGACATGGACGTATATAAGGGGGGGGTCCAGGGGGTCCGGACCCCCCCCCCCCCCATTGAGGCCTGGTTTGACATAAGGTTGAATCGGCTATAGCCAAGGGCGACTTAATTAAGGGGTCGGCAAGGTTGGTGGGTAGCCCTGGGACGGCAAATCAACAAATCAACCTCAAGTTCTTCAAGAATGGCACCTTACCGTGCATCTTATATTAGAG
>JABMDO010000516.1:0-28410 GCA_014851415.1 Cnaphalocrocis medinalis
CGGGTTCGTCCACCGTAGGACGGGTCTGGGTGTTTGTGTTGCGTCTTCTCGTGCGTCTTCATGGCGGTGCGTTGCGCGAACGTGGCGGGACAGTACGCACACTTGTACGGTCGCTCGCCGGTGTGCGTCCGTCGGTGGTTCGTTAGGATGCGGTTAGTCTGAAAATGTTAATTAGAATTTAGCTGCTACCCGAGAAATAGTATCTTTTTTTTATGTGATAGGTAGCAGACGAGCAGGCGGATCACCTGATGGTAAGCAATTGCCGCCGCCCACGAACACATGCAACAAGTGCGCTGCTAACCTTTTATCCCCTTTCCCACATCCGGTACCCGCACTCACTCGGCGAAACACAGCACAGGAGCTGCTTTACGCCGGTTTTCTGTGAGGCAGTGGTATCACTCCGGTCGAGCTGGCCCATTCATGCCGAAGCATGGCTCTCCCACAATTAAACTATCTTTGGGTAGAATTTTGAATCTATAAAAAAAATTAATTGCTGTTCGTTAGCTGGCTAAACCGATTTGGCTAATTGGTCTTGAAAAATTCATGGACGCTAAGGGAAGGTCGCCGGGTCGCCAGCTAGTTACTTAATTATTTTCACCCCCCTCCCTTTTTAACTGGGCTACTTTTTATTGCGAAAAAGAGGTGGTAAGAGGGTTCTAACCTAACCAAACCAATAATTTTTCTTTTAGTAGATTTTAGTCAATATCATCATCACAAAAAAAAATTGGTTAGGTTAGGTTAGAACAGTGACCGGCCAAAAAATCTTGGTAAATAAATTCTGTTATTTTCAGAATTACTTACATTTACCAACTCATGTCGGTAAAACTTAAGATTTTTTTTATATAGGATAGGGGGCAGACGGATCACCTGATATTAAGCGATTACCGTCGCCCATGAACACCTGCAACTCCAGGGGCTTCACAGGTGCGCTGCCGGCCTTTCAGAGCGAGATATGCCCTTTTCTTGAAGGTTTGTAGGTCGTAGTGGTCCGGAAATACCGCAGGTGGCAGTTCGTTCTATATTTTTGTCGTACGCGGCAGAAAGTTCCTGGCAAAGCGCACAGTAGTGGACTGCCAGCCATCCAGATGAAATGGATGGAACTGCTGCCGCGTGGAACGATGGATTTACACTTAAATCTTAAGATTTACCTTAGTTCGAGCTCCTACAGTAACATATATATTTTAAGTTATGATAGTTTAAGTAATGTGTGCAACTCACGCTGAACCCCCGGCCACAGATGTCGCACATCTTGTTCTTGGGCATGGGGATCTTCTCGTGTACGTGTTGTCTGTGCGTCCGCGCCGAGAACGCCGAACAGAACGTCTGGAACACGTTATTTTATTTATTAACTATACTCCAAACTGGAATTCGAGACCAAAAAATCTACGACAGATACGTCACTGTCAAATCTGTTAATGTCACTTATGACATTTTCTAGTGACGTTTTCAGGTTTCGCCAACCTTTTTGGCATTATATTTCTTATTATGCAGACTAAACTATCAAGTTTCCATACATTGTTCAAATGTTGTGGGTAGATACCAAATGTTATTAACACCTGAAGCAACAAACAAGCTGAACAAGCGCAATAACATCTTTGAAAAATAAAATTACGGATGATTAAGTTTTTATTAAAGCGACTTGTATTTACGTGAAAATAAGTTAATAAAATTATTTCTTTAAATTATAGAATCAAAATTACCAATAAATAAATTATATCGGCTAGTGTATTTAGAGATATGTTAAAAACAAACCTTGTTGCATATATCACACCGGTGTTTCGTCGTGTTGATGTGCACTGACTTGTAATGGTTGGTCATTCGGATCTTTCGCGCGAATACTTGCCACATTCGGGGCAAGGGATTCTGAAAACAATCAAATCAAAATCTCTTTATTCAATTAAGTCCTTTACAGAACATTTATGAATGTCAAATTTTATAATCTACTGCCGATTCGGAAGGTCAATTTCTACCGAGAAGAATCAATCAAATCAGCAAGAAACTTAGTAGAGCTTAATATTTTCCAATTTGTAATCATAGATTTTTTAAGAATTAATCATATTAAAATTTCATAATACATAACACAGCGTAGGTGAAGGTTCAGCTTAACGTGCTTTCCGAGTTAATTCGCCATGAGCTGACGTTAGTCTCATCAATATTGTAGGTAAATTATACATCCTACTACTATTATAAAGGCGAAAGTTTGTAAGTATGGATGTATGGATGTTTGTTACTCTTTCACGTAAAAACTACTGAATGGATTTGAATGAAACTTTACCACAATATAGCTTATACATCAGAATAACACATAGGCTACAATTTTTGAGGTTTCTACGAACCTGAAGTCCACGCGAACGAAGTCGCGGGCAAAAGCTAGTTTACAATATGCAGTGGAAACATCATCGCAAATAAATAAATATTTGACCACCAGTTAAGATGAAACTGCTAAATGAATAATTTTATTTTTGCTATAGCAATTCTTTGCAATTTATTCTTAAGTAAATATAAATATTACACTTAAAAACTGGAAGCACGTCTGCCTAGTCTGTGGAAGGTTGTGGGTTCGAATCTCACCTGAACCCCTTATATTTACTTATATCATATGGAGTGCCTCAAGGCTCCATCATGGGGCCTCTCTTCTATATGACACTGACTTGACCGGCTTCGGTGCTGTAAGCTTAGCACTAGCCAGATGCCTCAATATATCATATGGAGTACCTCAAGGCTCCATCATGGGGCCTTTATTCTATATGACACTGACCTGACCGGCTTGGGCGCTGTAAGCTTAGCAGCAATAGCCAAGTGTCTTAGTATATCATATGGAGTGCCTCAAGGCTCCATCATGGGACCTTTCTTCTATATGACACTGACCTGACCGGCTTGGGCGCTGTAAGCTTAGCAGCAATAGCCAGGTGTCTTAGTATATGATATGGAGTGCCTCAAGGCTCCATCATGGCGCCTTTCTTCTATATGACACTGACCTGACCGGTTTGGGCGCTATAGAAGCAGTAGGCAGGCTCCTCAAAATAACATATGGAGTACCTCAAGGCTCCATCATGGGGCCGTTTTTCTATACTGCCCTCCTAAGCATAAACGCAGTATCTATTTATTTTTGCTAAGCTTTTAAATCAACCTAAAAACATAGCAATGAGGTTGAATTTTTTTCACGTAGCCTAATTATTATACTGTGTTTATGCTAAGGAGGGCAGTATATTACACTTACCGGCTTAGGCGACGTATGTTTAGCACCTGTAGCCAAATGCTTCAATATATCAAATGGGAGTACCTCAAGGCTCCATCCTAGGGCCTTTCTTATTCTACATGACACTGACCTGACCGGCTTGGGCGGCGTATGTTTAGCAGCCGTAGCCAGATGCTCCTGTACTTGTACACACTCGGGAACTGCTTGTCGCACTCCACGCAGTACGACAGCTCGGTGCTGGGCGTCGGCGCGTATCAGCGCCGGGTGGTACATCCGTAGTGGTTTCTCCAGCACGTGGTATGTGTGCGTATGTCCGGTTGCAGATGTGGCATGTTTGCCGGGGTGTGGTGGCGTCTGGGAATACAAGGAACTATGGATAAATTTAAAGATGAAAAATTAATATAATTTTTATTTTAGGTATAGCTATTCTTTGCAATTTATTCTTAAGTAAATATTGCACTTAAAAATTCCTCGGAGGAACTTGACTATCGTCAGCTCATGGCGAGTTAAGCACTTACGAAATTCATCGGCTTAGTAAGGGGTTCGGCTAGTATAATTGGTAATACAGCCACCCGGACTGTGGAAGGTTGTGGGTTCGTGTCCCACCTGAACCCTCCGAGGAATTTTTAAGTGCAATATTTACTGAAAAACAATATTTTTAGTGACCCTGCTTCATACGGCAAAGGTGGGTTCGATCCACAAACGCAAACTGCTTGTTGGTTTAAATAAATAATTCACACAACATCTCATACATTGACCTGAGTAGCTTAAGCACTTGTGTCACAGATATCAGACAACAGAGGATCACAAATATACTACTTACATAAAATACATATACCCACCCAGACACTGAACAAACACAAGTGTTTATCCCATCTCTATCTACAGGGTGTATCTGTGAACATTTACATCCATTTAACCACGTGTTCTATCAACCATTCTGAACAACATATTCAACAACTTTTCCAAATTCTTCGAAAAAGTTTTCGACTCCCCATACAAAATGACCAAGTCACGTGACCGACTTTGTATGGGAAGATGAAAAATTTTTATGCAAATTTTCCATAAGTCATAGAACAAATGTTGTTCAGAATGGTTGGTAGAACACGTGGTTAAAGGGATGCACGGACATATACAGGGTGTCCGGTGGCAGAATTAGGATTTAAATCTCTAATCGTTCTAGAACCATCGAAAGTAGGGGCGTGTGAGGGGTCGCGTTCGATTCGTTATTTGTGCGGGTTACTTCGTCACGATGTCCCAATGGACGGGTGAACAACGTGCGTTCGCAATTGAAGCGTATTTTAAAGCTAACGATTCTTGTGCTGTAGCTTGTCGAAAGTTTTGTTCGCATTACAATATTCGACGTTCACGTGATGCGCCAAGTGAAGACCTGATTCGATTGTGGGTGCGGAGGTTCAGGACAACGAGTTCAGCAGTAAACAATCCGCGGCCGGGACCCAGCCGAACGTCGAGGAGTGATGACAACATCGCACTTGTCGCAAGCAGTTTTCGCGATAATCCGCGACAGTCCGTGCGTAAGAGGGCGGCTGCCCTAGAGGTCCCAAAAACGGTGGTGCACGAAATATTGAAAAAGGATTTGCGTTTTCATCCTTTCAAGATTCAAATTGTGCAAGCGCTTAAGCCAGATGATTACAATAAGCGTAAACATTTCTGTGAAACAATATTGCCACGATTTCGTACGGTGAACACAATCTTTTGGAGTGATGAAGCCCATTTTCACTTAAATGGAAGTGTAATCAAACAGAATTGCCGATATTGGGCACCTAAAGGGCAGAATCCGCGTTTAAAACATCAACAACCTCTCCACAGTCCCAAAGTCACGGTTTGGTGTGCACTATCAAGCAGTGGATTAATCGGGCCCTATTTTTTTTGAAAATAATCGAGGGCAAGCCATTTCTGTGAATGGTGCATCTTATCGGCTCATGCTTGACAATTATTTTCTACCCACACTAAGAGACCATCCTGCCTACAGTTCACACACATGGTTCCAGCAAGATGGCGCCGCACCACACGCTGCTGGAGAGACCATGGTGCTTCTTCGTGATTTCTTTCCTAGCAAATTGATTAGCCGTTTTGGTGACATCCCCTGGCCATCCAGGTCACCGAATCTCACTCCTATGGACTTTTTTCTATGGGGATACCTCAAAAGTAAAGTCTATAAAACAAAATCAGCGACCATTTCAGCGCTAAAAGAAAATATCGTTCGCGAGGTTCACGGCATCCCGACGTCACTTCTCCAGCGAGTGGCGCGGAATACTGAAGTTAGATTCCAAGAGGGTGTCCGACGTGATGGTAAACATTTGGACGATATAATTTTTAAGAAATAAAACCCGCACTTTTCTTCTTTGAAATAATAATTAAATTCAATATAAATCTTCAGTAGTTTTTGTTTTATTTAAACAGAAAATCCTAATTCTGCCACCGGACACCCTGTATATAGCTTTGAGAAGGGGGGTGTCCCACATTGCAAAATAATTACGAATCCCCCCCCCCCCCCGTGCTCGGATTTAACAATTTCCCTAATTGTAATAATATTTTTATAATGAGGCTCTCCCGAAGTACAATTCAAGGACCGGCTGGACCCAGCGTGAGGTTGATTTGTTGATTTGCCGTCTCTCAGGGCTATCTACAATTTGCTACCCCACCAACCTTAATTAAGTCGCCCTTGGCTATAGCCAATTCAACCTTATGTCAAACCAGGTCTCAATGGGGGGGGGGGGGGTGGGGGGGTTCCCGGACCCCCTGGACCCCCCCCCCCCCCTTATATACGTCCATGAAGGGATGTAAATGTTCACAGATACAGCCTGTATAGATCTTCTATCTATAGAAGTTATCTCTTTATAAATGGTATAGATAAATACTTTTTATACAATCTACTCACTTGATGTGTACCTCAAGCGTTTTCTTCTTGACGAAGCTCTTCCCGCAGTGGTCGCAGATGATCCGCTCGTGGGCCTCTTTGAAGTGGTTGCTGAACTCTCTTAGTGTGCTGAAAAACAATATTAAAAATAGGTTATATGGTTGTTAAATAACAATAAAAAGGTCTTGTTGTTGCTAAATAGCAAAAAAAAAAGGTTATATTGCTGCTAAATTTATATGGTGTGATTGTTCATCGAGTCAGTGAAGAAAGGGGAAAGGGGGTTAAAGGGTTGGCAGCGCACTTGCGACTCTACTGGTATTGCAGGTGTCTATGGGCGGCGGCCATCTCTGCTCGTCTGCCACCTATCACATAAAAAAAAACTGTGCTTCGCTGTCTCACTCTCACCTGCAGCTAGCTGTCTTTCTCTCACCTGCATCCACCCCGCTCTCACCTGCCGTCTCCCACTCACCTGCAGCTGTCTCTCTCATCTGCGACTGTCTCTCTGTCACCTGCTCTGTCTCTCTGTCTCCCTCTCACCTGCAGCTGGCGTCGCATTCGGCGCAGGCGTAGAGGCGCGTGTGCTAGCTATCTCCCTCACCTGCAGCTAGCTGTCTCCCTCACCTGCAGCTGGCGTCGCATTCGGCGCAGGCGTAGAGGCGCGTGTGCTAGCTGTCTCCCTCACCTGCAGCTAGCTATCTCCCTCACCTGCAGCTAGCTGTCTCCCTCACCTGCAGCTGGCGTCGCATTCGGTCGCAGGCGCAGAGGCGCGTGTGCTAGCTATCTCCCTCACCTGCAGCTGTCTCTCTCCCCCTCACCTGCAGCTAGCGTCGCATTCGGCGCAGGCGTAGAGGCGCGTGTGCTAGCTGTCTCCCTCACCTGCAGCTAGCTATCTCCCTCACCTGCAGCTAGCCGTCTCCCTCACCTGCAGCTAGCTGTCTCCCTCACCTGCAGCTGGCGTCGCATTCGGCGCAGGCGTAGAGGCGCGTGTGCTAGCTGTCTCCCTCCACCTGCGACTGTCTCTCTCATCCGCTGTCTCCCTCTCACCTGCAGCTGTCTCTCTCCCTCTCACCTGCAGCTAGCTATCTCCCTCACCTGCAGCTGGCGTCGCATTCGGCGCAGGCGTAGAGGCGCGTGTGCTAGCTGTCTCCCTCCACCTGCGACTGTCTCCCTCTCACCTATATCCGTCTCTCTCTCTCCCCTGTTGTCTCCCTCTCACCTGCATCCGTCTCTCTCTCTCCCCTGTGGTCTCCTTCTCACCTGCAGCTGTCTCTCTGTCTCCCTCTCACCTGCAGCTGGCGACTACGGCAACACTCTCCCTCTCACCTGCAGCTGTCTCTCTGTCTCCCTCCCACCTGCGACTGTCTCCCTTTCACCTGCAGCTGTCTCTCTGTCTCCCTCACACCTGCAGCTAGCTATCTTTCTCACCTGCAGCCATGGACGTATATAAGGGGGGGTCCAGGGGGTCCGGACCCCCCCCCATTGAGGCCTGGTTTGACATAAGGTTGAATCGGCTATGCGACTGTCTCTGTGTCACCTGCTATCTCTCTCACCTGCAGCTAGCTATCTCCCTCACCTGCAGCTGGCGTCGCATTCGGCGCAGGCGTAGAGGCGCGTGTGCTAGCTGTCTCCCTCCCACCTGCATCCATCTCTCTCTCTCTCCTGTTGCCTCCCTCTCACCTGCAGCTGTCTCTCTGTCTCCCTCTCACCTGCAGCTGGCGTCGCATTGGGCGCAGGCGTAGAGGCGCGTGTGCGCGCGCCGCCGGTGCTTGGTCATGGAGGCGGCGGAGTGCGACAGCCACCCGCACAGGTCGCAGCGCAGGTACCCGCTGTGCCGCCGCCAGTGCGACACCATCGCCTCCCAGGACCCGACACAAGCGTTACAGTGGACGCACTTGGCTATCTCCCTCACCTGCAGCTAGCTATCTCCCTCACCTGCAGCTAGCTATCTCCCTCACCTGCAGCCAGCTATCTCCCTCTGTACGAAGTACAGTGGTCAAGTTGGGGCGCGCGCGCAGTCAGCAGATTACGCTGACCCAAATTACAGCTGTTTCGTACTTTACCACGTAGAGTTAGTTCACGATCGGACACCAAACCCTCCGCGTGTACTCATACTATTACCATTTACTTTACCAATATAACTATTTTACCATTTTTACCATTCTTTACTTTGTTGGATTTACACCCGACACCTTCACCTGCAGCTAGCTATCTCCCGCACCTGCAGCTGGCGTCGCAGGCGGCGCACGCGTAGATGCGCGTGTGCTAGCTGTCTCCCTCCACCTGCGACTGTCACTCTCACCTGCAGCTAGCTATCTCTCACCTGCATCTGTCTCTCTCACCCGCTGTCTCCTTCTCACCTGCATCTGTCTCTCTGTCTCCCACTCACCTGCATCTGTCTCTCTGTCTCCCTCTCACCTGCAGCTGGCGTCGCATTGGGCGCAGGCGTAGAGGCGCGTGTGCTAGCTGTCTCCCTCACACTGCAGCTAGCTGTCTCCCTCTCACCTGCATCTGTCTCTCTGTCTCCCTCTCACCTGCAGCTGTCTCTCTGTCTCCCTCTCACCTGCAGCTGTCCTCTCTGTCTCCCTCTCACCTGCAGCTGTCTCGCTGTCTCCCACTCACCTGCATCTGTCTCTCTGTCTCCCTCTCACCTGCAGCTGGCGTCGCATTGGGCGCAGGCGTAGAGGCGCGTGTGCGCGCGCCGCCGGTGCTTGGTCATGGAGGCGGCGGAGTGCGACAGCCACCCGCACAGGTCGCAGCGCAGGTACCCGCTGTGCCGCCGCCAGTGCGACACCATCGCCTCCCAGGACCCGACGACGGCGTTACAGTGGACGCACTTGGCTATCTCCCTCACCTGCAGCTAGCTATCTCCCTCTGTACGAAGTACAGTGGTCAAGTCGGGGCGCGCGCGCAGTCAGCAGATTACGCTGACCCAAATTACAGCTGTTTCGTACTTTACCACGTAGAGTTAGTTCACGATCGGACACCAAACTCGCCGCGTGTACTCATACCATTACCATTTACTTTACCAATATAACTATTTTACCATTTTTACCATTCTTTACTTTGTTGGATTTACACCCGACACCCTCACCTGCAGCTGGCGTCGCAGGCGGCGCACGCGTAGAGGCGCGTGTGCTAGCTATCTCCCTCACCTGCATCTGTCTCGCTGTCACCCTCTCACCTGTGACTGTCTCTCTGTCTCCCTCACACCTGCAGCTGTCTCTCTGTCTCTCCCATATGCGACTGTCTTTCTGTCACCTGCTCTCTCTCTCTCACCTGCAGCTGTCTCTCTGTCTCCCTCTCACCTGCAGCTGTCTCTCTCCCTCTCACCTGCAGCTGGCGTCGCATTGGGCGCAGGCGTAGAGGCGCGTGTGCGCGCGCCGCCGGTGCTTGGTCATGGAGGCGGCGGAGTGCGACAGCCACCCGCACAGGTCGCAGCGCAGGTAACCGCTGTGCCGCCGCCAGTGCGACACCATCGCCTCCCAGGACCCGACGACGGCGTTACAGTGGACGCACTTGGATGGCGACTGGAACATTTTCAATGTCCAGTCAATGTAAAGTATCAGCCTATATATATACTGTCCCACTGCAGGGCAAAGGCCTCCATCATAGAAATCAAGTTATCACTACCATGATGGCACTAGGCTTAATCACCACGCTTGCCTAATGCGGATTGATGATCACAAACCCGAGCTATGTTCGAAAAATTCGTAACATACTTTTGCTCGACCCGGGAATCGAACCCGGGACCCCGAGATCACGGCCCGGTACTTAAACCACTAGACCAACGAGGCGTTAAGTACTTCTTTATAATAGACTTAATCGCCTCCCAGGACCCGACAACAGCGTTACAGTGGAGGCACTTGGATGGTCACTGGAACATTTTCAATGTCCAGTCAATGTACTTCTTTATAATAGACTTAATCGCCTCCCAGGACCCGACAACGGCGTTACAGTGGAGGCACTTGGATGGCGACTGGAACATTTTCAATGTCCAGTCAATGTACTTCTTTATAATAGACTTAATCGCCTCCCAGGACCCGACAACGGCGTTACAGTGGAGGCACTTGGATGGCGACTGGAACATTTTCAATGTCCAGTCAATGTACTGCTTTATAATAGACTTAATCGCCTCCCAGGACCCGACAACGGCGTTACAGTGGACGCACTTGGATGGTCACTGGAACATTTTCAATGTCCAGTCAATGTACTTCTTTATAATAGACTTAATCGCCTCCCAGGGACCCGACAACGGGCGTTACAGTGGAGGCACTTGGATGGCGACTGGAACATTTTCAATGTCCAGTCAATGTACTTCTTTATAATAGACTTAATCGCCTCCCAGGACCCGACAACGGCGTTACAGTGGAGGGCACTTGGATGGCGACTGGAACATTTTCAATGTCCAGTCAATGTACTGCTTTATAATAGACTTAATCGCCTCCCAGGACCCGACAGAAGCGTTACAGTGGACGCACTTGGACGGCGACTGGAACATTTTCAATGTCCAGTCAATGTACAGTGGCCAGCACATCAAGTTACTACAATCTGTCAAATTTCCTCAGTTGATATTGAACCAAACACGTTTGACATAAAAGTGAGGTTCGATTGAAGTAATTTGACAGATTGTAGTAACTTGATGTGCAGGCCACCGTACTTCTTTATAATAGACTTAATCGCCTCCCAGGACCCGACAACGGCGTTACAGTGGACGCACTTGGATGGCGACTGGAACATTTTCAATGTCCAGTCATTCATATTCATATTCATGTTCTTTATTGCACTCCATATGTTACAATAGTTGGTAAAAAAAACAGAATAGATAAGTACAATATTTTATTAATTAATTTTAGCGCAATGGTTTGAGCGCCGGTTGAGACGTAAGGGTCGCGGGTTCGATTCCCGCACGAACACAAATGTTTGTTGATGAAACAGATATTTGTGTTGGGTCTGGGTGTTTGTAGTTCCTTCGTTGTTTCTGGTTTCCATAGTACAAGGGAAAATCTTAGTTTGGGACCAGGACAATGTATGTGATGTTGTCTCAATTTATTTATTATTTATTTATTTAATATGGACCCTGTCGGGCACGGCAAAGGTAAGAGAGGGGATGAGACACCTTACGCTTAATCTTCTATCTTCTATATAAATAAAAATGAATCGCCGTTCGTTAGTCTGGCTAAAACTCGAGAACGGCTGGGCCGATTGAGCTGATTTTAGTTTTAAAATGTTTGTCGTAGTCCAGGGAAGGTCTAAAAGGTGAGAAATTAAACAAAAAGTAGGTGGAATAAGTTCGCCGGGAGCCACTAGTTAGTAATAATTAGATGATTTATTTCAAATATTGCACTTGTACCTACTTAAAAACTATGAAATACTTTATTCTAAATTGTAATTAAAGTCCGTACTCCTACAACCCAAGCCGGCCGGCAACGCATCAGCGACCTCTCTGATCTCGCAGATGTTCATGGGCAGCGGTGATTACTTGCCAGCAGGTGACCCGCTTGCACGTTTGCCGCGTCTAGTATAAAAAAATTAGTCAAATGTTTTCCGAATCCGAATTCCACATTCGGGCTTCCGAAATGCATGGTTTCAATATAAAATACATGTACTAACACATGTACGGTTTTTTACGTATGGAAAAAAAAGAATCCATGCATTCGGGTGCCCAAATGCGGAATCCTAATTCAGAAATCGAATTAGGAAAACGGATGTGTGCGGCCTCGCTTAAAATAAAAAATCATTTATTTGCGATAAATAGGGTGGTTACATAAATGTAGATCTTAAGTGTACAGAAAGATACTTGTACTAAAATCGTAAATTATGCTCACCTGTAAATGATTGAAAGTTTCATGCCTCCGCAAATCGAACTAGTCGCTTGTAAACTTTCTTACAATCTTTACATTTATTAGGCATTTTATTGTATCCATAACACGATTTGTCCCTCTCCAACACCTCTTCTATTTCTTTCTCACTCAGAACAACAGACGTACAATATTTGCTTGTATCCGATAAATCCACATTCAACTTTGTTATTCGAGCTTTACTTTCATATTTTCTAATACTTTGATTTTGATGGCTGGTTTTTCTATCTTCTTCAACTTTGATACGTTTTTGACTCACTTCAATCTCTTTCAAATTCTTTAAGTCTAATTCTAACAACTCGTTGTCACAGAAACTGTCATCGTTGCCATAGTTCAAGCTGCTGTCTTCGTCGTCCGTTAGTTCCTGCTTGATTACATCGGTTAATAAGAATGGTTTAGGGTCTGGGATTTCTGGTTTGGTCGGTGGCATTTTATCGTGGTCCAGCATTTCATTGTAGCCATCTATTTTTGTAACTGAGAGGGTAGTAAGTGATGATATTGGAAGATCCTGAAATAAATTATTTCACATAACATCTCATACATTGACCTGACTCCATACTTAACAGCTTAAGCACTTGTGTTACAGATATCAGAGAATATATGATCACAAAGATCATACTTAAATACATATATAACACCAGAAATGTAAATGTGTAAAAACAATATCATTCAGAGTTGTAATTATAGGGTGGCAGGGCACATCCCTTGGTTTGAAATTGTCATCGCATTACCAAAAAATTAAATTTCACATAAACATTTTTTCAAAAGATGATTCTTATAAACATCAGTGGTTTACCAGCTACTTATCAATTATTCCCTAGTAATAAGTCCACGAAAAAATTGAAATTAAGTTATCACTACTATAACAAGATTAGACTTAATCACCATATTTTAATGCTTAAACTCTTTGCTTTAAACTCTATTTACTGCCAACCATGGACCTTTAAAATGCAATAAGACTCACCATATCATAGAGCGACTGTTGCAATATAAACTGGGCATGTTGTATCCTATTCTGGAAGGATTGTATCTTCTGTAGGAGAGCCAAACACTCCCAGCAGAGTATCAGCTTCATTTCCTATTATCGCAAAACATAAATACCATTTTAGACTTTCAGGGGGTAACCTTAGAACATACATTTGGTAACTAAAATATGTTCAATTTCTTTAACCATTTAGTTGCTTATGGCTGTATACGGGCACTTGGCCCTAACTGCTGTGTCCCAGATGCGGCTAAAGTTTATTCCTTTACAAAACTTTATTCTCAACCAATTTACAACACATTGTCAGACACCACGCTTGTAATATGCCGCAGATGAGAGGTACAGACATGCGCATCATTCTCGCGCCAATCGAGTGAGGGTACTGGAGGCCCAATCGGAGGGATTGAGGTTAAGGATGGCAGGGCAGTTGTGACACCACTGGTGTTATGGATTGTATGGGTTAATTGCCTACCATCAGGTGATCCATCTGCACATCTGCCAACCAAATTTTTTTATTTTTGGTATAGCAATTCTTTGCAATTTATTCTTATGTAAATATTACACTTAAACAAATCCTCAGAGGGTTTATCTGCCAACATATTTGGGCGCTATGTGTTTGCGTTATAATCAGTTGCTTCCCCTTAAGATGACCTAGGCTATAAAGAAACTGGCAGCAGAGTCTGCGCTATAGTCCACAGCCAGTGAGGGTAATCCATAGGCCTAACAAGGGGAAGGGGAGTCAGAAGATTGGCAGCGCACTTGAAACTCCACTGTTGTTGAAGGTGTCCAAGGCCAGCGGAAATCGCTTACCATCAAGTCAACCGTTTGCTCTTCAGCCAGCAATCACTTATGAAAATTGAAGAAACCAACTAAATAACTTTTCTGAACGTCGCATGGTAAGCTTGTTATCTCAGCTGCTTCTACAAGTTTATAGCGTATATCTGATACCTATTCTTTAGCAATTAGTACAGCAAATTATAAATCGTAAAATACTTACGCAAAATTGTTGTTGGACACCGAGAAGACTGTAAAATAGTTCCATTTCGTTTTTAATTTCTACCGATCGTCTATCGGTGCTTAGACACCCCCGACAGGTTGTGTCGGTCCTTTCGGCTTCCATCTTTACAGAATGCGACTGATCCATTTTTATTAAAATATTCAATAATTAATTTATAAGCTCGCAATAAATAAATTGAAAAAATAACAAGGCAAAATCATAAAAATACAAATCGCGAAGAATGAATGAAATGTGAAGCATGTTCCTTTTCTTGACATGTCCGATTTTCGTAGATTATGATAACAACAAAATATTCATGATTCAAATATTTGTATAAAATGGAACACGACTTGTTTAAATTTCTGAACGAAAATTGTGCTGTCAAAGTTTGTCATTCATTCAATCACAGATTAAAAAAAACGTTATACTATCATTCATTCTACAAGATTATGTGATTTAAAAATTGAAAAAAGGTCGTCGCATTCACTGTTTCCTATCATCTTAACAATATTAGGGTGGTTCTTAGTCCGGAATATATTTTTGACGATTTTATTGTCCGATGATAAAACCTTGTGGTACAACAATTATTCTTTACCGGAATCATTCCTAGATTAATATGATTGAAATATATATAATTGGCCCTATTGTGAAGTTAATAGTTTCGAAGAAAAATCAAATTTAACTAAAAACGCTGTTGGCGATAATGACGAACGTGTGAAGTTAATGATTTAAGGGTGAGGAAAAATGACGACTAATGCGAATAATGATTTCGTGCAGTTATCTTCTAAGTTACAAGATGAATAAATAAAACAACTCTGCAACTGCTGGACATAGGCCTCCCCCAAAGTTCTCCACACAGATCGGTTCTGTGCCACCCGCATTCAAGGGACTCCCGCGACCTTTACCAGATAGTCGGTCCACCTGGTGGGAGGCCTGCCACGGCTGCGGTCCATCTGCACGTGGCCTCCCCACTCAAGGACTTTTCCACCCCAACGGCCGTCTTTTCTCCTCGCAATGTGCCCTGCCCATTGCCACCTTAGCCACGCAATTCTTTGGGCTATGTCCGTGACCTTAGATATCTGCGGATCTCATTATTTCTGACACAATCACGCAAGGAGATTCCGAGCATAGCTCTCTCCATTGCCCTCTGAGTGACTTTGAGCCTTCTTCTCCAAGTTGCACTTTTCTCCGAGGTAAAATATATTTGTATACAACTTCCAGTGTAGAGCTTCCAACTTTTACAGGAGTGGGTACGACATGAGAGTTCAACATGACTTCCGTCTTGTCCATGTTCATTTTGAGACCCACTTGTTGAGAGACTCTACTGAGGTCGTCGAGCATTCTGCTTACCTAGGTCTTCCAAGGTCTCAGCCATGACTATGATATCATCGGCAAATCGAAGGTGCGTCATGTACTCGCCATTTATATTGATGCCAAGTCCATCCCATTCCAGAAGCTTAAAAACGTCCTCCAACAAAGTTGTGAACAGTTTCGGCGATATGACGTCACCCTGTCTCACACCTCACTGGAGTGGTACTGGTCCTGAAGACGGACTGACATGGAGGCGTTTGCGTACAGGGACTGCAACACTTGTATGTACCGGTAGCCAATTCGGCACCTTTGGAGAGACTGTAGCAGGGCCCAAATCTCGACAGAATCAAAAGCTTTCTCATAGTCCACAAACGCTAAGCACGTGCGATGCACCTCCGGGGGAAGCCATCGACAAACACGGTGAGTATAAGGCTATTAGCTTAGATATTGCCATGGCCTTTGATCGGGTCTGGCACAAAGCTCTTCTCTCCAAACTTCCGTAATATGGACTGCCTGATCGGTTATGTCATGGGATTTCTGACTTCCTACATGAGCGAAAAACCCGTGTTCTTGCGGATGGATGCACTTCATGACTCATGCCAGTCAATGCCGGTGTCCCGCAGGGCTCTGTCTTATCGCCCACCTCTTTCTGCTGCATATCAATGACATGCTCCCTCTCGGCAAAATTAATTGATATGCAGACGACGGTCCATGGGAGATATCTTAGCTGGCCTGATACCGATAGGGCTATAATCGCCGAGAAGCGAGAGAACCTTATCGTTGAGGTCTACTGCGTTTTGAATCTGATTTAACTAGTAAAAGGGGCTCCAACAATCTGGTCGGATTCTATGCCAAGAAAAAACAGGTGTTCTCAGCCAAAACATCCCCATTCATTCCCCTCCCGTCTCTTCAACCACTTCAGTCTACGTATTAGCCTAAGCATGTCATCAGAGCCAGTATGTTGAGGACCTTCCCACAGCATCCAAAAACCTGGGGATCCTGAATAGAGTGCGTAGGTTCTTCACGCCTGATCAACGTTGTCTTTTATATAAGACACAAGTTCGAGCATACGTGGAGCACTGCTCGCATATTTGGGATGGCTCCACTAAATATCTTACAGATGCTCTCGACAGATTGCAGCGACGGGCTGTACGCATAATAGGCGATGAAGAGATCACCATTCACCAAGACCCTTGAACCTCTTCAGTTACGTAGAGAAATTGGGTCGCTCAGTGTCTTTTACCGCCTATATGTGTAAGTGCTCTGAAGAACTTTTCTCCCTTATCCCACCCTCCCTTTTCCATCACAGAACAACACGTGCAGGGCGGCGCTGTCACCGTTTTACGGTGGAAAACACCATCTTAGACTAAAACACCATCTTAGCAGCTCAAATTTCTGCCGCACCATTAAACGGTGGAACTCGTTGCCATCCCAGGTGTTTCCTCTGTCCTACAATATGGACTCCTTCGAACGAAGCGTGAAGAAGCATCTCGCGGGCCAGTATGGCAGTGCGAACGGATGTGATGCCGTGCCGTTGCGTCCGTTGTGTTTAATTGTGACTGCAACGTGGGCTCTCCTCTTTCTTATCATCAGGCTGAGGTGTGCCAATTTACTGAGCCACTAAAAATATTAAAGACATTTTAGAAAAGGTAGGACTTGTGTTATGGGTAATATCACAAGCAACAAAGGTACCACAATATTATTATACTTAAATAGATATATTATATAATACCCAGATGCTGAACAAACATAATGTTATTAACAGACAAAATCCTAAACAATAACAATACACTTAAAGTACCTACATACCTATAATCATCATCATCATCATCAGCGCGGTAGTACCCACTGCTGGGTATAGGCCTCCCTTCCCTTTCGCCAACCTCCACCTATACTTAATTAAAAGCAAAAGGTAATTTTCCTCAACAACTATCATTATTGGAAACAAATCAAATCATTATATTCCCTCTTTGTCATTAAACGCAACACAGATTTTTGAGGAAAATGATGTTGGCAAAAATGACGAATTCGAAAAAAACTGGTTTTAACCTATTGAAACTGAATAAATCTGCCTCAAAGCACATGGTTATGAATAAGTTCCCATTCGATACGTAAAAGCAGCAAACAATATGATTGATGTGACAATTATTAGCAACTGCAGACAGCAAAAGTTTAATGACTTTTTAGATGCCAAATTTCGAAGAACGAAATGTAAGCTTACCTGGTCGACAAACGTGATACGTTACCACTCCGTTCAAAGCATGCAGTGCACCTGAACACTGAGAGAGGTGAGGGGCGCATTCCGGCGTGCTTCAAATCCTCATGAATTTGTTTTTTTATTAGAAACCATTCTTGATGCGTTTAATGATTTTTTTTCGATCCCAAACTTTGAGAGTGTTAGTTTTCCAGGTTAAAATAAAAGAAATGTTTGTAATTTGCGCTAATTAGACACTTTTCTTATTTGAGAACAAATTGTCATGTAAGAATTAAACGTTCAGTTTTGGATGATTTTTTTATCAGACTTAATATCCACGCACAGCCTTGTGGGACATGGTAGGATAATGACGTTTGAGGCACGTTTGATCTAAATTTTATAATAAAACGATGTTTTATGTTCTGTTTTTGTGTGTTAAAAGTTGTGCTAATACTTTAAGTATTTAAAAACCCTGATGGTATTAACTATAGTGTTATGAGGAAGGAGTATTTGGACTGGACGCGTTTTATCCTCACTTTCTCGGAATCACCCATTAACTAATGCATTATTCCAAACACTATGCACTAGAGTCCGGGGTGCACTTCCATCAAAGACGGATTTTTGGGCAACTAACGGAATTCCCGTTTTATAACCAACTAGCGGCCGCCCGCGACTTCGTCCGCGTGGAAAAGTAACTTTTTACCCCCCTTTTCGCAATAAAAAGTAGCCTATGTCCTTTCTCAGGGTCTACATTATCTGTATACCAAATTTCATTTAAATCCGTTGAGTAGTTTTGGCGTGAAAGAGTAACAGACAGACAGAGTTACTTTCGCATTTATAATATTAGTATGGATGGGGCTACCATAGTCTATGATATAAGTGGCAGTGGCGCCACCAATTAATATCAGGACTTTATTGACGCTTTATATAACAGTAAAGGGGCTCTCCCCGATGCCTTAATCGTGTCTATTAGATTTTTGTCGATTGGATTTATGATAGAGTAGGTAAGGCGACTTAAAAAAACAACACATCGTATGCAAGTAGTTTATTGCGGCGGATGCAAGGCGCGCGCGTGGCCGCGCAGGGCGGCGCGCTGCGCGAACCGCGCGGGGCACGCGCCGCACGCGAACGGCTTCTCGCCGGAGTGCGTGCGCAAGTGGTTGTTCAGTACTTTGTTCGTCTGGGAAACAAAAAAAAATATCACAACATCATTATATTATAGTCCGAGGCAAGAAAGTGTAGTTATGACCTTGAGTGCGCAGAAACCAATTTTGATAGAAAGCCTTCTTTTTTTTACAAGTGCGCAAAATAACGGTCATCGCTATACTTTCGTGCCTCCAGCTATACTTCATTCAAGAGAGTCCCAGGGCACAATATTTACATTGTAGTTACAACGGACACGACTGGCGCTTCTATGCTGGCCCGCGAGATACTTTTTCACGCTTCGTGTGAAGGCGTTCATATTGAAGGACAAAGAGGAAGCAACGAGTTTCAATTATTATTATTATTTGTTTGGGACGACGTCATGGACGTATTTAAGGAGGGGGGCGGGGGTCCAGGTATTTGCAAGGGGGGACCCAGTGTTTTCGGTTAGTAAATGTTTTTATTTAATATTAATCGACTTCAAAAAAAGGTTCTCAATTCGTCTGTATGTAAATAAATAAATTGAGACAACATCACATACATTGTCCTGGTCCCAAACTAAGCTTTTCCCTTGTACTATGGAAACCAGAAACTACGAAGGAACCACAAACACCCAGACCCAATACAAATATCTGTTTCATCAACAAACATTTGTGTTGGTGCGGGAATCGAACCCGCGACCCTTACGTCTGAACCGGCGCTCAACCATTGCGCTGTACCTATGTTATATTTTTATTATTTATTGAACATAGATACCGTTATTTTCGTCAATTATAGACGGATTTCAATTTCTTTTTGTTGGATAGAAGTCTCTTCTGAGATGGTCCCATTTTGTTATCATGATGTTGATTGTGTTTACCTTACTGCAAACCCTCGTCCGCACACGTTGCATATCTTGTTCTTCGGAGGCATTATGCCTTCGTGGACCTGTCTCTTGTGTTTCACTAAGTCGGCATTCCGTATGAAGTTCTGCAAGTCAAGAGATCTTCTAAATTTTCGCATAAAAAAAATCTACTTTTCATAGAAATTCTGTCACGTGACATGGTCATTTGAAACGAAAAATTTTTCAATGAATTTCTGAATGTCATTGAACAAATGTTGTTCAGAATGGTTGGTAGATCACGTGGTTAAAGGGATGTAAATGTTTACAGATACACCCTGCATATATGTTGCAGCCAGATCGTATAATCCGCCGAATTACATCAGGACTAGCTGTTTTGGAATGCGGACACAGGGCCGTTTTGGAATGCGGCGGTTTGATAACTGGGCCGGCTCGACCGGAGTGATAACTTAGTCGAGCCGGCCCATTCATGCCGAAGTTTAGCTCTCCTTCGGTAAACCTATGCCTACCTTATCGCATGTTTCGCAATGATACTTGTAATTCTTCAGATGGACATATTCATAATGATTCGTCATGTAGATTTTCTTAGAAAAAACTTTCTCGCAATCCGGACATGGTATCCTGTGAAACACAAACAAAGAATTTGTGAAACAAAAAATATAGCAAAACGCACCAAATACAATACAAAAAAAAAATACTGACTCTACAATCTGTCAATGACCTTGACGACCCATTTGACGCCGGTTGAGACGCAAGGGTCGCGGGTTCGATTCCCGCACCAACACAAATGTTTGTTGATGAAACAGATATTTGTGTTGGGTCTGGGTGTTTGTGGTTCCTTCGTTGTTTCTGGTTTCCATTGTACAAGGGAAAACCTTACTTTGGGACCAGGACAATGTATGTGATGTTGTCTCAATTTATTTATTTTATTTATTTAATGTAAACCACGCGCCAAAAGACGCTTGTCAAAGTAAATAATACTTACTTCACTCTCTTTTGGCCTTATGTTTTTGCACTATTCGATAAATGCCAGCGATACCTAAAGAAAAAAACGTACAAAATTATATAACTTGCATATTTCACATCTCTCTCCTATTAGTGGATAGTGGCCACATGCCACGTATAAGAGAGAAAGAGATACAGATAGCGAGAGAGGAAAAGAGATAAGGAGATAGATTTATAAATAAAAGAGAGAAAAAGAGGGACTCCAATTTATAAATATGATTTATAAAGAGAGGACTGCTTATTATAATTAATAACTGAGTAATGCTTGTCGCACTCGACGCAGCAGGCGTTAATTAGTAACCAAAGGCCACGTAGAAGAGATAAAGAGAGAGGGAGAAGAAAATAGACAGGGAGACAGAGAGAGAAAGAGGGGGAGACAGATTTATAAAGAGTGTGGCGAAAGAGAGGATAGAGTACCTGTACACGTCCCGGTAGTGTTTTGTCGCACTCGACGCAGGTAGGCGGGCGGCAGCGGCGGCGCGTGTCGCAGTTTTGTTGTGGAGCCACCAAAGGCACGTAGAAGAGAGAAAGAGATAGGTGAGAGGACATAGACACGGAGACAGAGCGAGAGAGAGAGGGAGACCGATTTATAAAGAGTGTGCGAAGAGGACGCTAGAGTACCTGTACACGTCCCGGTAGTTGTTTTGTCGCACTCAACGCAGTAAGCGGGCGGCAGCGGCGGCGCGTGGGCGCAGGTTTGTTGTGAAGCCAAAGGCTGTTGTAGCGAGCGAAACGCACGTCGCATACACTGCACTCTATCGGCGAGTGCTTCTTCCTGCAATATAAAAGTAAAAAGTATCAGCCTAAATACTGTCCCACTGCAGGGCAAACGCCTCCATCATAGAAATCATGATATCACTATACTCTGATGCATAATCATGTAAAGTAAACTGACAGATGAAAATGACAAGTTTCTATGCATTTTGACATTTTGCATGTGTCAAATTGAGCGATAATGTATGGGTATGACACATTGACATCTGTCAGTTTACTTTACATGATTATGAATCAGATTATACTATATGATGGGATTAGGCTTAATCACCACCCTTGCCTAATGCGGATTGGTGATCACAAACCCGAGCTATGTTCGAAAAATTCGAAAATTCCTGCAAGATGTACACCATTTAATTAAATATTTTGCATGCGACATGGTAAATTAGGTCTTAAATCAATATAATAGGTAGTAGGGGCACCGCAAACTTAATTTAACATCCTAACTAATATTATAAATGCGAAAGCAACTCTGTCTGTCTGTCTGCTATGCTCGGAATCTCCTTGCGTGATCGTGTCAGAAATGATGAGATCCGCAAGAGATCTAAGGTCGCAGTCATAGCCCAAAGAATAGCGTTGCAAGTGGCGAATGGGCAGGGCACATTGCGAGGAGAAAAGACGGCCGTTGAGTGGAGGCCGCAGCCGTGGCAGGCCTCACACCAGGTGGACCGACGATCTAGTGAAGGTCGCGGGAGTCCCTTGGATGCGGGTGGCACAAGACTGATCTTTATGGGGAACGTTGGGGGAGGCCTATGTCCAGCAGTGGACGTCTGTTGGCATAGCTATGTGACGCTTATCTTTACATTGTGAACAATATTAATTGAAAATCATAAACATTTAATATCTCTTAATTTTAATTATATTGTATTATTGTTATTGTTCGAATCATAATTATCTAATTTGACTAAATTAAATTATTTTATTATATTTATAGTAGGGTACTTCTCACCAAATTCCGAAATTTGCTCAGAAAAAATTAGTAAAAAATTTTGTTATAAATTGATATATTTTTTCTGTGAACTTCATAGTACTAATGCCAGTAGATTTAAATAATATAGTGGTCCCCAGAATTATCGTGTTTTCAGCGAATTATGGGGGTATTTCAAATTCTGTGAGTGAGGGAATGACGACTGAGGTGAGGGAATGACTTTGAGAAGTAATTAATACAAAATGCACTATTTTTTATACTAGGTTTAGAATCTTCAAGTATTTTCTCTTCTCACTTTGTTTTTACTTGACGAAGCTCAACCTGCAGAGCAGACCGGGTTCTAACGGAGTAATAGCACCATAGACCATATTCACCACAGTGAGACAGGTTATACAGAAGACCAAAGAGTATAACCAGCCCCTGTGTATGGCGTTTGTGGACTATGAAAAAGCTTTCTCTGAAAAAGCAGACTCCGGTTGAGACGTGGTCTATTTCGAGGCCTTGCAGAGGTGTCAAGTCGATTGGCGATATATCGAGGTGTTGAAGTGTCTGTATGACGCCGCTAATATGTCCGTAGTAATCCAGAATGGCCAAACCTAGCCTGTCCTGCTGCGACGTGGTGTGAGACAGTAGATGTTTATATCTTCCGAAACTCTTCTCGGCTGCGCTGCAAGGACATGTCACAACGCTAACTGGAAAGAGCGCGGAATCAATATTAATGAAGATACATGTCACACCTACGATTCGCAGACGACATCGTCATCTTGGCGGAAACCTTACAGGACCTACAGGAGATGGTAAGCAGCCTGGCTGAATCTTCCAACACATCGGTCTTCGGATGAACTTGGATAAAAACCAAGGTCATGTTTAACGAGCTCGTTGATCCGGGACCGGTCGCTGTTAATGGAGTACCTCTCGAAGTTGTCCATGAATATGTCTATCTAGGACAAACGCTCCAATTAGGCAGAAAACAACTTCGAGAGAGAAGCAATATAAGAATTCAGCTAGGCTGGGCAGCATTTGGTAGACTTCGTCAAGTCTGCTCGGTTCCCATCCCTCAAAGTCTTTAGTCGAAAGTCTTCGACCAATGCGTCCTCTCAGTCATGACTTACGGTGCCGAGACGTGGACACTCACGGCTGGACTAATCCACCGATTCAAAATCGCTCAAAGAGCTATGGAAAGGGCTATGCTCGAAGTATCTCTGAAGGACCGCATCAGAAATGATGTAATCCGACCGAGAACCAGAGTCATCGACATTAGCCCACCGAATTAGCAAACTGAAGTGGCAGTGGGCTGGTCACATTAGCCGCAGAACTGACAACCGTTTGAGCCATAAAGTCCTTGAGTGGAGCGACCCGCGACTCGGTAAACGTAGTGTTGGACGCCCTGTGACTAAGATGGGGATGATTACATTCGAACGCTGGCTGGAGTGAGCTGGATGAGAGTGGCCGAAAATTGGGAGCGGTGGCGTGCATTAGGGGAGACCTATGTCCAGCAGTGGACGAGCATGGGTTGCTAATGAACTTCGAGAGAGAATCCAATAGAAGAATTCAACTAGGCTGGGCAGCATTTGGTAGGCTTCGTCAAGTCTTCTCGTCACCTGTCTCTCAAGGTATTAAGCTGAAAGTTTTTCGACCAGGGGCGTCCTCCTGGTCATGACGTACGGTGCCGAGACGTGGACACTCACGGCTGGACTAATCCACCGGTTCAAAAGTCGCTCAAAGAGCTATAGGAAAGGCTATGTTGGAGTATCTCTGAAGGACCGCATCAGAAAATGATGTAATCCGACAGAGAACCAGAGTCACCGACATAGCCCACCGAATTAGCAAACTAAAGTGGCAGTGGGCTGGTCACATTAGCCGCAGAACTGACAACCGTTGGAGCCGTAAAGTCCTTGAGTGGACACCGGCGACCCGGTAAGCGTAGTGTTGGAGGCCCTGCGACCAAGATGGATGATGATATCGAAGAGCTGGCTGGTGTGGGCCGGATGTGTGATAATTTAAACCTAAAACAAGAATTTAAGTAGGTATACTAAACAAGAAGACACAAAAAAAGCTTAGTGGGGTTAGGCATAAAGTCATTCCCCTCATGAGTCGTCATTCCCTCACCTCAAATTAAAATGAGGGAATGACGGTGAGGGAATGACGAAATGAAACATTAACGAAAAAATCTCACAACATAACCACAATTTTACTATGCATTTATGTGTAAGTAAAACTAGCACCCAAAAACACGCTTCACTATATAATTGAAACTTAGTTAAGTATTTACCTCTTCTTTTTTTTTTGATGTGATGGAATGACGATCAAAAAATGTAAACTTTAAATAATTTTAAACGAAAACTTTTTTCAACAGAATCTCTTTGAAGCACGGGGTGAATTCGACGGTTTGACATAATGACAGTATAGCCAACTGTCAAAAACGAATAGGAGCGTTCATGAATGTTTAAAAATGCGTTCATTAATCAAATGTCCATTTGGTGTGAGGGAATGATTTTGATTTCATGGACACGTGTAAAAATAACATTTGAGAATTTATTATTTACTTTTTATTACAATTGCAGTAAAAAATCTAAATTTCAATGTATTGTTAAATATTTAGTAAAGATAAAATAACTTTTAATTGAAAAATGGCTTCTCTAGAAATTCGAAAGTATTAAATCTGGGGTGTGGGACATAGTGAGGGAATGATTTTCAGGACATAAATGTTATTTTTTTTTATTTAATTTACAAATACAGCAAGGCTATATTCGCCTACATTGTTAGTAATAGTATAGTCTTTACAAGGAAATAATTGTTACCGTTATATGTTTGCTAGATTATGATAAAAACTCAAAGGACAAGAATTTCGAGATTTCGTGAGAATTACCCAGTAATTGTAATGTATTAAGTAATTTAATTTTAAACATAAATCAATTGTAAATTGTATTTTTCCCTTCTTGTATTTGATGTGTTATTTGATTATATAATAATGATTTATAATTTAACGTGCTTGTTATAATAAGCTATTGACATGCCTGTTTACACTATTTTTTGGATTAAACAGTCTACCATGACGTCGGCTTTATAGTCACTATGTATTAATTTTATTATTTTATCACTGTAACTCTGTTGTGTGTAACTAATAAAATAAATAAAAATAAATATAACAATTTAAGTGTGCATACTTTAAGTGATCCTTAATGCAGTATCTCATCTTGAAACTGACGCCGCAGTAGTCACAGACGAATCTTTCGTGCCAGTCTTTAAAATGTTTGAAAAATTCTTGACGGCAACTGAAAAGTAACAAAACATTACGTTGATTTCATTGGCGTACCCAGGCCAGGTTCTGGGCCAGAGAGGGGGCAAATCAGCTTCCCTAAATGAGCATCCAATGTGTGAAAAAAAGTACAAAATATCCAGCTGGCAACCAAATATTTTTTTAATAAATAAATAAGTAAATGATTTATCTCTATGGTCTGTATTTTTTTTTTTATGTGATAGGTAGCAGACGAGCAGGCGGATCACCTGGTGGTAAGCAATTGCCGCCGCCCATGGACACATGCAACACCAGTGGAGTCACAAGTGCGCTGCTAACCTTTTATCCCCTCCCCCCCCGATGGGCCTCCGCCCATGAAACAGCTATGAAACAGCAATGGTTTTTCCCCCCTAATGAATGGTCTTATTTTGGCCGTGAAGTCTTTACACAGTAGGTATATAGAAATAGAAATAGAAAAAAAATCTTGATCAAGTTAGGTCCATACAGAACACTTATGATGTCAAAACATAATTAATCTACCACTGGGTTCGGAACGTCGATTTCTACTGAGAAGACACCAGCAAGAAACTCAGTAGTTACTCTTTTTCAAATAGTAATAAGTTTACAGATTTTCATAACTTACAATAATACAAGGAAATAGACTACTATGTATAACATTATTATATGTTTACACAGGTAAGTATTATTGAAATTTTTAAGCAGTATAAAAAACCAATTACTGTTAAACAGCGCAAAAACCGGGCCCGCTCGACAGAGGCAGTGGTAGCACTCCGGTCGAGCCGGCCCATTCAATGCCGAAGCTGGCTCTCCGACACTTCAATGTAATAAGTTTTACTCACCTAAATTTCAAATCACATTTCAACATTGATATATTTTTTCCATGTTTTTCATTAAATGAGTCCTTCATGTTTTTCTTCAAGCATAAGTTTTACAAATAATGCATTCATATCTTCCTGTAGGTGAGTTTGACACATGTCCTCGATAAGGTCGTTGCGGATAAATTTGCTTTGCAAATATCCACACAGTGCAGAATCCTGTTTGCTGTACCAGTAAAATTATAATATTTTACAATACATCCTAACTAATATCCTACTACTATTATAAAGGCGGAAAGTTTGTAAGGAGGTTAGGATTTGTTACTCTTTCACGTAAAAACTACTGAATGGATTGAATGAAACTTTACCACAATATAGTTATACATCAGAATAACACATAGGCTACAATTTATAACAGTATATTGTGTGGATTGTCCAAAATATGACGGTAAGTGTCAATAATTAACGCCACGCGTACGAAGTCGCTAGCGGCCGCTAGTATTATTATAAATGCGAAAGTAAGTCTGGTCTGTCTGTTACTCTTTCACGCCAAACTACTGAATAGATTTGAATGAAATTTGGTATTTTCAGATGGTCTTCAGACATTTGACATTCATAAATGTTCTATAAGGACTTAAATTGAATAAAGAATATTTCTATATCTATTTCTACAAGCGCGTCCCTGCCTCATACGCCAAAGATCGTGGGTTCGATTCAACCCTGGACAAACATTTGTGGGATGAACACTTGTGTTTGTTCAGTGTCTGGGTGTTATATATGTATTTAAGTATTATATTTTTAAAACCTCTGTTGTCTGATCTCTGTAACACAAGTGCTTAAGCTACTTAGTACAGAGTCAGGTCTATGTATGAGATGTTGTGTGAAGTTATTATAATCTATCTGTGTGGACCTATAACTGTTGTTAACTTAATATGATTATTGTAAAATCTTGGTCTTCCTAATATAAATAAATAAAATAAATAATTTATTTGATTGGGCCCTTACCCTATCATGCCGAAGGTTATTGTGTTTCATTAACAGATTCTCAGTTTTAAACACCAATACACAACTCTCACATCTATAGTAGTTCTCTCTAAAACTACTGCTCTCCCTCTCTCGCGTTAAACACTCCTTCAACTGATTGATATCTATCTGTACTCTTCTAAACATTTCATTGCATCTATTTCATTTTCTTTAATATTTGAACTTTGGTTTTTTATTCTGTAAGGCCTTTCTGACGCGGACTAGTTTCTACTAAAGCTAGATTAGCAAATTAATGCAAACATATACGCGAAAATCGTTTGCACGTGAAATGATGGGATGGTGAATCATGCAGAAGCGTTCATATAAACCTCTCTTCATCTCGGCGAGTAATCCCGATTGCATCCAAAGTTTACGAGTCCAGGGTTTGAATATTCAGTAATTTCCTTAGACCTCGCGATTCACTTAGAGAAATGTTTAAGAACATTGACATTTTAACCGTTGCATCTCAATATATTTTAGACTGCATTTTGTACGTGCGAAAGAATATTCATCTTTTTTCGAAAAAATCTGAATGTCATGGTTTTAATACAAGAAATAAACATAGACTCGCGGTTCCAAATCTAAAACTCCAAAAGATTAGTAGTTCATTTGTAGGACTAAGTATTAAAATGTATAACAAGTTGCCACAAAATGTTATTGACTTGCCAATTCATAAATTTAAAACACATGTAAAAGCCTGCTTAATAAAGAAAGGATACTATAAAATTGTAGATTATCTCAACGATAAGGATTCTGGGTATAATGATCCCCATGCCTGTACATTTGTATTTTCTTGCAGTATTTTAATACTGAAATTATTATTATATAAATTTTAATCAATTAGGCATTGCAGCATTGAATTTAATTTTATATACAAATTGAGTACATTTACTATTAATGATTAATAATAATTGACAAGATACTATCAACCTGTTATTGTACACCACGTCCTACAGTTTATTAGTATTTAATTATGCATACTATTCTTTGTATCTTATGAGGAGAATTGGAATGGTCATGCACGCTCAAACGTTCCTGAGGTGGTGGCGCTATGTGGCGGGTCATTACATTCCCTCTGATATGGTTGAGTGAAATGATGGCTGACACATACGTCATACTTGTGTACAGGTGCCGCCTCTGGGGACTGGTCTGCTCTGGTTTACCTCATTCTTAGCCTTTAACATTTTCTTCATCTTGAGT
>JABMDO010000517.1:0-28290 GCA_014851415.1 Cnaphalocrocis medinalis
AGTTTCTACTAAAGCTAGATTAGCAAATTAATGCAAACATAGTACAGGCGAAATCGTTTGCACGTGAAAATGATGGGATGGTGAATCATGCAGAAGCGTTCATATAAACCTCTCTTTCATCTCGGCGAGTAAATCCCGATTGCATCCAAAGTTTTACGAGTCCAGGGTTTGAATAGTTCAGTAATTTCCTTAGACCTCGCGATTCACTTAGGGAAATGTTTAAGAACATTGACATTTTAACCGTTGCATCTCAATATATTTTAGACTGCATTTTGTACGTGCGAAAGAAATATTCATCTTTTTCGAAAAAAAATCTGAATGTCATGGTTTTAATACAAGAAATAAACATAGACTCGCGGTTCCAATCTAAAACTCCAAAAGATTAGTATTTCATTTGTAGGACTAAGTATTAAATGTATAACAAGTTGCCACAAAATGTTATTGACTTGCCAATTCATAAATTTAAAACACATGTAAAAGCCTGCTTAATAAAGAAAGGATACTATAAAATTGTAGAGTATCTCAACGATAAGGATTCTTGGGTATAAGGATCCCCATGCCTGTACATTTGTATTTCTTGCAGTATTTTAATACTGAAATTATTATTATATAAATTTTAATCAATTAGGCATTGCAGCATTGAATTTAATTTTATATACAAATTGAGTAATTTACTATTAATGATTAATAATAATTGACAAGATACTATCAACCTGTTATTGTACACCACGTCCTACAGTTTATTAGTATTTAATTATGCATACTATTCTTTGTATCTTATGAGGAGATTGGAATGGTCATGCACGCTCAAACGTTCCTGAGGTGGTGGCGCTATGTGGCGGGTCATTACATTCCCTCTGACTGATATGGTTGAGTGAAATGATGGCTGACACATACGTCATACTTGTGTACAGGTGCCGCCTCTGGGGACTGGTCTGCTCTGGTTTACCTCATTCTTAGCCTTTAACATTTTCTTCATCTTGAGTATTGGACTGTAGGAGGTGGTATGAGGAAAACATTGTATAAACATTTTGGCGATTAAAAAGAGTAACTGGCGAGTTTCTTGCCGGATCTTCTCGTCAGAATCAACTTTCCGATACCGGTGGTAGAATCGCATTATGTCTATTTTATTTTTTTAGTATATCTTATGTATCAAGATATATATTTAATTTCATTTAAATCATACATTATCTTTAAATAGTTTTAAATATTTTCTTTATGTATGACGATTTGTAAGTGCTGTGTACAAGCCTATGCAAATAAAGAATATTTGACTTTGACTTTGACTTTGACTTTCCATCAGGTGATCCGCCTGTTCGTCTGCTAGCTACCATAATAAAAAAAGAAAAAATATAGTGAAGTGACTGCCGTCTGACCTTCGCAATCCTTTAGCAGGGGAACCAGACCAACTGGATCGTGGTTACAAGTTTAAGAAGCTATCCAATACGTCCAGGATTCCTCACGATGATATCCGTCACTGCGAAGTTAATGGTAGAAATACGCACAAAGATTTGAACAATCCAGCAGCTCGGATTCAAGCCACAACTTTGCGTATGAAAGATGCGTTCTTATCCATTGAGCTACCAACGCTTTGCGTTCATTATAATCGACATAATGTAAAAAGTGAAACCGGTACACGAACATTTCCAAAGTTTAAACATTAACTGCCATTTAACAAAACGTGCCCTGAAGTTAGTCATGATTTAAAAACGATGCTGTTACTTTTATTTACCCCGTTTATCAAAGTGACTGCCGAGTGCATGATTCCCGGAACTAACCCATTATCCTAATTAGTAGTGACTCGTAGACGAATACTAGGTATATTAAATTTACCTTGCTTTACGTTATTTTTCAAAGTAAGAAAATAAGATAACTCATTATAAATTAAGGGGGGATGTTCGGTCCACTGGATAGCCCATTGGATTTAAATTAATAATAATGCATTTATTTATGTATCTATTTATTCAAAAATGAAAACATTAAGCTTCATGTTCACTAAAAGCGAATACAAAGTAGCTTACATTATGTTACGCTCTTAACAAGTTGAATCTAAAAGCAAAATTAAATAATGCACGTATTACAACCACCAACGTATAAAGAAACCACACAGTAATCGGGTTGCCAGGCAAATAAGCTCAATTATACATTTCACTCAGCACTGCACAAAAAAATATCACAAAACATTTTTAAAGTCAACTGCTTAGGGCTCGAAACGGATATTTCAGTTAATTCGTAAACTTCATACTACCCCGCTCGCCGGCTTGGAGTTAAGACGTTAATTAAAACACTTTGCCCAACTTTTAGTACTGAATTTCTAAAGTACAGCAATCAAGTTAATGGCTCAATCAAAGATCAAAACAACCCTATCACAATAAATATATAATTGTGCTGGTTTATTGATGCCAGATGGTACGAATTGGATCGCAATTTTAAGTATTCGATTGTTTTTGAATCAACATCTTGGAACGTTAAGTAATTAATTCCATTTCTTTGCTAAGAAATATAGTTTGAAATATTCGATTAGAAATAGTCATACCTACAATCTTTAGTGGTTAAATGATATAAGGATTAATTTTCTTTTATTTGATCAACATTCATACATAGTCTAGCAAGTCTTTAGTAAACGTTTTTGTTCGTTTTGATTTTCACTTCACTAAAACTAAATTTATACTAAGTATACTAGTGGGCCGCCCTCACTTATATACGCAATTGCTATTAGTTTCAAACTTAAACAATAGATGGTGCTAGGGATCAAATGCATCGCGCCAGTGTTTTTTCTTTTCAGTTTGCCTAAAGGCTTGGTTGTTGTCTATAGAATTTACCTCTTTATACATTTTATAGAAAATGGAAAATATAATTTTAAGTAGTCTAAGCTGACGCTTACTTCTTAGCGGTCGATATATACAGACAAATGTATTAATTTCATCATCTGTAAATATAGTTTTCTTTACTTAGCGCAGAAACAAGTTACGGCTAGCTCCACCGACCTCGGTGTGTAAGACGGAGTCACGTTTACAAATGCGAGTGCGTCAATGTATGAGTATTGTAGATATTGCCATTGCATTGTACGAATGCACCTGGTGTACGAGTCCTCACTGCTCTCCCCAAGTTGATTCATAGGCGTCGGTGATCAGTTAGGTACGAACAACTACACATTAAAGTATACAAAACTGTCAAATTTCTTCAATCAACTTTCATCTTACTATCATACACATTATTTAAAATACCAATTGAAGAATTTGACAGTTTGTGGTAACCTGATGTGTGCATGATTGTACAACCAGATGATTTGCTTGCTTGTTTACCTGCCTTAAATTAACCAGATGATTTGCTTGCTTGCCTTTAACATAAACTAAAATAAAAATGCCCTGCAATACTTTAACTTGTACGGAGTGTATCTATAAAACCTATTACCACGTCTTTTATAAACCATTCGGAACAACATTTTCTCCTATGATTTTCGGAAATCCTTTAAAACATTTTTCAACTCCCCATACTAAATAACGAAGCCGTGACCGACGTTTTGTGAAAAGTATTTTTTTTATACGCATTACCAAAAAAAGTCATAGAACAAAATATGTTGTTCAGAATGTTTGGTAGAACACGTGATTAAATAAATGTTAATGTTTACAGATGCACTCTGTATAAAGTACCAATGACAATTCCATTCATAAAAGCGTGCAAAGTAAATTTCAAATTGTATAATATTTCAATCAGTTACTGTGAGTTTATTCCACTTTACTACGGAAAGTTAATATAGCACCCCGCCTTTGAGTCAATGCCACACGTAATGAAAATCTGCTCGGCGTTAGATAAACTACAGCCGTGACTGCCGCATGAAAGATGAATGAGAGTGATAAAAGAGGCGATAATCGAGTACATAATAACGCTGCACACGTGCACCGTTTTTAATATAAATTTAACGCTTGGCCGGCGGTAGTTACGCCACCCGTTATTAGTACTGTAACCACTATTCTCTATTTGTACTCGGTGAGGCTTACAGCGCTGGTCAACTGAAGGACGTGCTTGGCGTTATCGATGAAGAGGAATTTTTCTTTTTAATTGAAAGAGAGCGTTCAAATTCCTCCATTCTTGCTGCTATTTTATTTACGTTTAATATAATTTCTGCTCTAAACGTTTTTGTTGATTTTAGATGAACTTGCTAGTAGGTAACTTACAACGTTACATGAGCGAGCGTTTTTCCTGGAAATTTAAAGAAAGAGGTATTTTTTTTGTGTTGGTAACTAAACATTTTCCACTAATTACGTCATTGGAGGTCTAAATTATTGTAAGTTTACGTCAAACTAAACTACATAGTAGTATAACCCGAAGCGTTAAATTTTACTAGCTCGTATCAACCCTTTGTTTAAGTCGTTCATAAGGTATTCATGGAGATGGATATAGATTTTGGCGATTGTGAAGAAGAACATAAGTTGGAATGTACACAACATTAATATTGTTTCTTAGATTATAATAGATGATACTAAGTGAACGCACATGGACATCGAGGCATCTCATATGCGTTGCCGGCTCTTAAGGCTTGTATATGCGCGGATTGGGCACTTTGTGTATGTTTTAACTCGGTAAATCGTTAAGAACGATACCTAAAAAAATACATGCTAAAGACTAGATTTCGATCTTGAATTTCTGACGAGGATTTTTATTTAATGTTTATAGTTCATTAGGAAAAAAATATAACGTAAACATCGATTTTATGCAAAATATTGGATAAACTACGAAACTAAACACTTCAGATGACTGATTTTTTTAATATACAATACAATACAATGTACACTACAATCCCTGACGAGGAATTGTTGTTTCTTGGGTTTATAATTTTTTTATTAGTAATATTCTGTTTTTTCTATACGCGAGCGCGAGTACTCTCTGTATGCTCAAGGCCGTTAGCGCATGTACAGTGGCCAGCACATCAAGTTACTACAATCTGTCAAAGAACTACGGCGGGATAAGACTTAACAATTACCCTTGATGAAAAAAATATGACAATATAGCTGATTAAAAGGACATTTATATCAAAATATTTTTATAATATGATAAAGCGGGAGTATCTCATAAAATCAGTTCAAACCACGCTTTAATCTTACTGTTTGTTGGCGACTGGCTGTCAACCTGTGCAACCATGGTGCAACCTAATTTTTTATCTATGCTTTTTCGAGGTGTCAAATGGTTGTCGTCTGACTATTATCAAATTGTTTTTATTTAACCTATTTTCACGTAATTACTTTTTTGTGGTTTTTGTTCTCGTTTACAGGTGTAGTCTCTCATATTAATCGCCATTTACCACGTCATTCATTACCTACACTTAGAACATTTATTTTTTGTTAAAAAGAACTACTTTGTCAAGTTAATTCGTAGAATTCGAAATATATTTTTTTTGGTGAATCAAAATACTTTTTTGATGAAACGAAATACGTTTCGTTTCATCAAAAAAGTATTTTGATTTAATTTGATGAACGAAACGTAGCGCGTTTGACGCTAGATAAAGACAGTGACAGCTAATCAAATAACGGTTTAAGTCATTTCTTAGGGACGTAGATAGGTTTTTATTCTATTCTAACCTGTTTGGTTTGGCCTTTAATAAAAGTACTAATTGTGCTTGAATCTATTTATTTTAACACCAAGTAACTGTATATATAATAACACTGAGTAACAAAATAATTATCTCCAATCTAAGCCGCTAGTCTGCCTACTTTAGCAAAAATAAAAAAAAAAAAGCTTCTTACTACTTCTTAGGTTATGTTGTATATTTACAAGAATACCATTCCTTAAAATGTAAATAACGAGAATACCATCCTTTGACAGTAGGTCTAGGATAGTCTGTGGTTGAAAGAAGCCCATGAAAGAAGCAATACGAATGAAACTATGTCCATTTCAGCTAAGAAGAGCCCTGTGACACTTCATCGCGTTCTGAACCACGCATTTTATGTTTGACAATGAAAAATATTTTTATTGTTTATCTTTTTCATTTAATTGCGGCATTATTCCAAAAAATATTCCAATAAAACATCTCAAAGTTATAAAACAAGAACAGTATCATCTACTTTAATTTAATGGAATAGAAAATAACAACATTTTTTAAAACAATCCTATGCACATCGTATTACTTGTAACGGAACGTGGAAAAAACATAGAGCTGCGACATGTCATAATCGGCGGCCATGTTGCGATTACTCGATAATCGGATTATACGAGTGCATCAGCCTTGTATGCGAGTTGTGTTTTCGTTGTATTTGCGTGGTGTTCGGTTATTGTTACTTTTTGTTGTTGTGTTTGTTATTGTTGACTTTTATTGCTGTTGTTTGTTACGATTTTTGTATTTTTTGGGAAAATGTGTGTTGCTGTTAGTATAAAAAAATCGATTCCATTTCCTTAGAAAGTATTATCGATTACCAGAAACAATCGCAATCATTTCATTATAGACATCTCTAAAGGTGTCAAAAATCGAAGTGTCACAGGGCTCTTCTTAGCTGAAATGGACTATAGCGCCGCCAACCACAGACTATCCTAGACCTACTGTCAAAGGATGGTATTCTCGTTATTTACATTTTAAGGAATGGTATTCTTGTAAATATACAACATAACCTCTAAACAAAACATCGGTAATATAAGAAATTCCCGCTTTTACAAGAAAACAGTGATGCTGTTTTAGATTATTTACTTAATGAGCAATCCATTGATACCTAGGTCGTTAAGGGTAGCGGAGATTTTAGTTCAAGTCACCACTTCTATGAAAACCGCCGACGTTCTTTCCTCAGTTGATATTGAACCAAACACGTTTGACATAAAAGTGAGGTTCGATTGAAGAAATTTGACAGATTGTAGTAACTTGATGTGCTGGCCACCGTACAAGCCTTAATGAAGTAAAAATATGGTTTCCTTTCAGAGTCTCCCGTTTTAGTACTGACAATATTTTCATCGATAACTGCCCTTCTCGTTGTACACTTTTAAACGCTTGAGCTGTCTTTAATAAATAGTGATATTTTCTGTTGGACGCAATAGAAACCGCTGTCGGATAACGTCCGCATTTTCCTATAATTATTGCAGTGACTTTGTCTCTCTTTTAATTTATTTTTTCACAGAGATATACTTAGGGAGTACTTCTCATGATGCTATTGTTATTTTATTCTGTTTGACTATTTCTTGGTAAAGCTGGCATAGTTTTTATAAAAAGTACATTTTTAATAACAATCCCATGAGTTATATGTATGTAGCTTACTACATAGCGTACTTTACAGGTTTACTGATATAGACGGCCGCTTTAAACAATAACTACGATAGAATAGTATATCTCGAAACACACATAAACATTGTAAAATTGTGATATCTAGAATGTGAGGGGGTCAAAAGATGCTCTAAATGGTTCGTGTAATAACCCTTGTTCACTTCGTCGCCATTTTTTTTTTGACCTTGGCTTGACACGCTCCCCGTGTCTAGATATTATCATAGTTTTTCACAAGTACTTTCTTCTTTTGTCTAAATTATTCCACATTCTCAATACAATGCTTTTGTGTTTAATTTCCCTAGATATTTCCCAAAGGCCTTTAATAAGTCCTTTTTGTGCCAATAAACTTTTTGTAAACATTTAATTTCACGCTCGTCACGAGTACCGAAGAACAAAGCCCCACATTACGCACATTTACCATCCTAGTGAGATAAGCAAAAAAAATTAAAGAGCGAATCCTACTTCGAGAAAGCGTACCACTGTAATGACTGTACAAAATCCTTTCGCCCATAGTCTGTCCCTTAAAAGGTCTGCATCGACGTGAAAACGGCCTTGCATAATGTGAATACCCATTATACACTCGGAGAAAAACTTGGGCGCTTGTTATCCACTCGTTTCGAAGAGTCTTTACTTGAGTAATGCAGAGTCGTTATCTCTGATTTGCATTTATTAGGTAAATGAAGCTTCACGATTTTTAACAAGTCTGTTGCGATGTCTTTATGTCGAGTTGATTGCAAATAGTTGAGAGAAAAAAGAAAAATTAGGCTGTAGTTGAATAAATTGCAGGTAAGGCAGCTTTGTTATGGAAAGAAGTTTGTTTGTTTAAACACAATATTGCGCTCGACGTATATAAAGCCATAGAATGAAATGATAAGCCAGGTAGGTACAAAGCAGGGAAAATTTTTCTTTGCGTTATTATTTTTACGTCTAGATCCGTAGTAAGGGCAAGAGCAGAACTGCATGTTTCTATTATTGAATACTAGTATAATAATTTTATCAAATAAAAATAAAGTTTAAACCGACGGCTAAAAGCACGTTCTAAGACGAATTGAGAACTTCCTTTTTTGCAGTCGGTTACAAAACAAGACAATTGTCACCGCTAAAATAACAAGTATTATATATAATATTTTAACGCATTGTTATTATACGTTATACTGATGGAGATTATGTTAAAAGGGTAGTCTGTATGATTTTATTTAATTATTTTATTAAATCTGCTTTTTACTAAAGCAAGGTAAGCGGTTTATAAAATGATTTGATCAAAAATAACATTTATATTTTATCATTAAATATGTTTTCTTAATGGCAAAGTAGAAGATAGGTATACAAAGCTGCATTTTAAAAACATAAAACTCGAGAAAGAATAGATATTGACGAAAAAACCGACGCTTGCTTACTATTTGTACACTTTATTGGCACTTTGTATAGTATCCGTGTCCGTGATATTAAAAGAAGCATCGTTTAAGGGGAAGCATAGCTAGTATATCAACATTAGAATGGAGAATAAAGACAGTCTGTAGTTTCCGCGGCAAATTGCTATTACCGTTATTGCTGTAATTTGGGCGCTCGCAGCTAGACGCCGTGGCTCGTAGTGCCCCGCTCTAGTGATGTACAAACTAGTTATATGTATCGATAAAATTGAAGTGTATTAACAAACAAACCAACTATGTTGTCATCACATATTCGTTACCGTTATATAATAAGGATTAAATACATGACAGTGTTGTAAAAGCTGTCATGTATTTAATAATACTTTTACAACAATTTTTCTCTGAAGAATCTTCTTGGTCCCCGCAGACTTACAGAGTGCATTGTGAGCTATGAGGTACGCTTATAATTCGCATTCTACAGTTAACTGTCCATACAGCTTCATATTGATATTAGAATGAAGAATAACTTTTAAAAAGTCTGAAGGATTCTGTGGCAAATCGTTATAAGTAATAACAATTTGCCACATAATTTAGAAATTACAGCAATAATAGTTATAACTTATAGGCTATAATTTGGAGTCTAGGTGACGCAGCATTGCTTCAAGTAAAATCACTTGAAAGTGATGTTTCCTAAATATATCTCGTATATTATAAAAGTAGAAATTATACAGTAAAAATAATAATAGTAGAAAACTTTTTGATAATTTAGAATGAAGAATACTTACATACACCAGTTGAATATTGACATCAGTGTTATAAATAACACTAGTTAATTCTTAAAGAAATTGAAAACACAGAGACAAGGTTACGAGTATATCAATTAGCTATCATGCGAATTAACTTTCAATCCAAATATGATGTGAAATATACATACTATACGAAATACCTGACAACACTACGCTACGTTAGAGGCCGTATATACAATGCTTACCGTTTACAATTTAAATTTACGCTTAATGCACTACGATGTACATTCTGAAGCGTAATCGTTACCTTGGAGTAAAAGGTACGAACAGTGTTGAATTCTCCATAATGGAGTGTAAAATTTTTAATGCAGCATACTTGCGCGCCAATTTCTGTCTCCGGTTCAGGTACTCCTTTGTGAAGAATTTGAGGCGAATACCATTATTTTATTCAATTTTGTGCGGCGCCATCTCTACCAAACTGTCTAGTACCCTTAAGGAAACTGCTGGTAGTGGCTAGATGAGACATCCATCTGGCAATAGTAGTGTCTTGTTTGAACCTGGCAGTCACTAATATGATTTAAGAAAGCTCAAAAAGTAGGTATTTAGTTCCACGCGGCGATACGTTGATACATTATTAAGCGTAAACTAAAACGTGCCTACTAAACTATAGAATAAACTGTATATTGCTTACCGAAAAGTAATTATGAAAACTAAAATTTACTATCCCTGTACAATCCCTAAAGTAATAAACAAAAGGTAAAACCAATCTCGTTCCACGAACTAAATTAATACAATTCAAACCAAATAATGAAAACCCTTAAAGATGTAATCTGAGCAGATTAGTAGAAGTATTTTGTAATAATTAAATCCACGGAACTCATGGAATTGTGTGTTTTACGTCACACAAGTAATGGGTGAAGTTTCATTGCGAGCTTTATCTAATTTATTTTTATCGCTATATGAGTCTGTTTATGTCCCATTTTATGCCCTCGACAGTAGTTACAATCAAGAGCTTGAACGTGTTGTGTTTCATAACACATCACTTAGAAAACAGACCGGTACCTTATTACGACACAATGATAGTCTTCTTCTACTATTCTTTAATTTACAAACATCACTGAGTATTTCTCAAAATATGTTCTTAAAGAACAATGTTTGTACATGATTGGCGGAACTTACGATTTAAGATTATCGATAGTCCATTAACTCTAGATACATACTTAAAGCATTTGAAAAAGTGATCCCAACGCCTCTCTCATTAGTAAGTAGTACTGTCATTCGAGGTTGAAACCAAAATGTAGTATTTTATTTTAAACCCTATTTACATATAGTATAATTGGTTTTGAATTCCAAAAACACTAAATCGCGATCTTTTTAAGTAATTGAGTCTTTACTGGCGGCGACCCTTTTAAAGCGTTCACACTGTAAGATATAGAATGCATACTACGCATTCTATGATCAAAATTATAGATAAATAAACTTCCAAACCAGAAAATCACTTAATGAACCAACAGATAGCTATGAATTTTATTGTACAAGAAACAGAATGTATTCAATCAATCAATCTACAGTCTATTTCTGCCCTATGTAAAACAACCTTAACTTAAGTAATAGCGTTCTATTTATGGAATTCAATATATATTTACCAAAAATCTTTAAGCTCTGTGTGCGTGTATTTTTAGTAATCCTCTTAAGACGAGGAGTCGACGAAACTATAAGCACCGCCAATTGATTTAGGTACATATATTGAATGTGGCGAATACATAATTATAATATCATTTTAACAAAGTACTTCTGTGAATACTATTTTTTTTTAATATTACCCTAAGAAGCTCTTTGCAGAGCAATTTTGGAAATTACGGTTACTTGTAGGAAGACATTATTAGGTTTGTCTCACAAAACTGTTAATATTTTATTTAATTTTTTTTCAGAAATGCTTTTTTTAATATCTTATAATTGCTACAGTCAAGATAAATCAGTTGGCACCGCTAATGCCTTTCATTCCTAACCTTTATCCAACGCGAGTGAAAAAGAGTAGGCTAAAAACTCACCGAGCGGTTGGTATTAGCTCGAATTCTATACATTAAATCAGTTCAATGCTGGAACCACTCTGCAAATATTATTTCTGAGCTGAGTACGGAGATTGAAAGAAGTTATTGTGACCCACCTGTTTAAATCAAACAATCATGCAGTTCAAGTTTCTACAGTGAGAGTCTATATGGAATTTTTCAATAAAATACTGGTGTTCCAACGAGGGGCAAACGGGCACTAAAAGGTTATGGTTACTGCGGTGATATTCACAAAGATACCTAACTTATAAAATTGGTAATCCCCCTGCGATGGCCGCTGCTCGAGTCAGTCGGGTAACAGATAAAGTATTGCCTGCGAACGAATTAAGGATTATTTCGACCCTCGACGATATTGTTTAAGGTTGTACCATTTCGTTTACAGGTTTTCTTTCTCGTATTTTTTCTGTATACTTTTTGCCAACTATGTAGAGGTGAACACAGGCGATTCTACTCGTAGTATTTTGTCAACCTTCCAATTAAAAGACGTAGCTTTAAATGGGAAACCACCGTATATATTATAAAAAAATATATTCTGTACAATTCAGATAGTCTTCCATGTGAGTTAATTAAGTTACTTAAAATTTTATCCTGGTCGACCCAATAGTGCAAAAGTGGAGACCCTACCTCACATTTCAAGGGTCATGGTCTTGATTACAGTGGTAATAGTATAGCTTGCACATAGTGATGTGCAAGCTATACGACATATAAAACCCAAACACTGAAAAAAAATGTTTAACCTAAGATTTTCCGTTTACCTGCTGTACGAGACCCCTTCGACAGTCCCGTACTTATTTATGCGACGCGGTTCGGAGTACGTTCTGACAAGAACGCACCCCTCGAAACAGGATAGAAAGGCCCAGTCGGAAACGTAGCAGGAGGAGCGAACTCAAATGAAACGCAGAATCTTCTTCTGTTGATACTTGGAGCGGTGGTATCTTGAGGGAGCTTCGGTCTTGATTTGCCAGCAGAGTTATCGGGAGGGCTTCTCTTGCCGAAGTGCATGATTGGGTTCTGTCTGGCCTACTTTTATATGATTTGCTCCGCCTCAAACTACCACCCACTACCGGATGTATATTTTCCAATTAGATCTTATTTCTAATATCGCCGTCTCTTTCTTACAATATTCCGTCCCTTTCTACGGACTGCCTACAGGACCGTATCGCGGTCTCGCTCTTACATTGCCTCTCGCTCTTACAACCGTCTAGGTTTTACAGACAAAACCTTAGATCTAGACTTCTAGTTCCCTATTTTGTGCTAAGTGTGGTGTTGTATGCCTGCCTATTTTCATCTGGTGTGTGCCTACCTAGTTGTGTGAAATAAAACACCTTACTTTCAACATTTTATTAACTTAGGCATTTCACCCTACCTAGAAGTCTAGATCGTGCCTAGAGCCCTAACTGTACATCTTATACTATAAACTTATCTTTATTAATTAGGCTAATGCTACGAGCTTTCATAAAAACACAAATATACACATAAGGATTGAAAAGAGACTAAACTATAAGCGATACAATAAGACCTAAACTAACTTAACCTACTATTTACACTGATCGTCCCGAACATTCTCCCGCCGTGAGGTTGGCCGCAGAGTCGACTCATTCTTCTGCTGGAGGGACGTCTGGCTTCGTAGGTAGCTGGATGAGCTTCTTGGCTGGTCTGCGCAGGATTCCTCCCTTCGTCCGCCGTCCGCTGTCCTCACGACGCCGTCGGGGCCCGGGTACACCGCTGCGACGACTCCCCTCGGCCATGTGTTGCGTGGTAGCGTGTTGTCGACGATGATTACTACGTCGCCGACGCCGATGGGGGGTCCTCTTCCTCGGGGTTCTCGACGATGTTGGAGGTTTGGTAGGTACTCCTGTACCCACCGCTGCCAGAAGATGTCCGCTAGCCGCTGCGAGGCTCTCCAGTGTGTGGGCCCGATGAGATCTTGATCGTGAAAGTGGCCGCCTGGAGGTTCTGTTGCGGACCCGTGGAGTAGAAAATGATTCGGCGTGAGCGCTTCGGGATCATGGGGATCGACCGAGACGTGCGTTAACGGCCTGCTGTTGACCGTATACTCCACTTCCGCGAGCAGCGTGGCTAGGACTTCTTCGTTGGGGCTTCTCTCTGTCAGGACGGCTGCTAGGGCGGTCTTGACCGAGCGGACGAGTCTCTCCCATGCGCCTCCCATGAATGGAGCGCCAGGGGGAATGAAGCGCCAGTTGATCTTCCTTTTCGCCGCCTCTTCTTGTGTTGCCCGCGTCGCCGCCTCTCGTAGTTCTCGTTCCGCGCCGTGTAGATTGGTCCCATTATCGGACCACAGTTCGGCGGGGCAGCCGCGCCGCGCGATCATGCGGCGCAGCGCCATCACCGCGGAGTCCGTCGTGAGGGACGCGGCGATCTCTAGGTGGACCGCGCGCGTAGTGAGACATGTGAAGAGAGCCACATATCTCTTCTGGTGCGATCTCCCGACGGTGACGGTGAGCGGCCCGAAGTAGTCTAGGCCGTGTAGGTGAACGGGCGCTTGTGATGCGCTAGGCGACACGCTGGCAGGTCTCCCGTTGGTGGTTCGGGCGGCGAATTCTTCCTGATGCGACATGGACGGCACCGATGTATTATCTTGCGGGCGGTAGTTCGTAGTCGTAGTACCCAGTACCGCGCCCGACACTCGTTGATGGTGCTCTCGACTCCGGCGTGATGTAGCGAGCGGTGTACGTAGGTCTATGTACAGCGCTGCGTATGTGATGATCCCCGTCCAGAATGGCCGGCCTCTTCTTTTCCTTCATTTATGTCGGTGGCGGCGTCTATTCTGGTCTTCACGCGAAGTATTCCGTCGTCCATCTCGATGGCCAAATAACGAAGACGTTGTGTTCTGGTTCACCGGCGAGGCGCTCTGTAGACTCGCGATTTCTTCGCCGAATGAGTCTTGCTGACACTTTTTCACTAACATTTCTTCGGCGCGCTTGATGAATTCGGCTGATAACGGCGCGAATTCTCTCGTCGGTGTGGATTTTTCATTCTTCGTTTTCGTTTTCTCAGTCGCTTTCTTCACGGGTTGCCATCCCGGATCGCGTTCTTCATTTTTCTTTGTTCTCTTGTAGTGAACTTGTTGTTTCTTCGTTCGGCAGAGGTGGACGAATTGTAGGACTCGGGCCGTCGCTCGTACTAGTCTCTCCCACTTAGAGAAACGTGTCGGTTCTGGTACGGCGGCGCGCTCCTGCGGTCTCTTGACGCTGATTACGTGAGTTCTCTCTTCGCCGGTCGATTCTTCGCTCTTCTGCACCGCGGTCGTCGGCCAGTCTTCTGGGTGTCTTCGTAGGAAAGCTGGACCCTGGAACCATCTGTGCTGCGCGTCGAGGTCGCGAGGCACGTCGCGAGTGGCGTCGTCGGCGACGTTTTCTTTCGTCGGCAGCCACCTCCATTCGTTCGTCGACGTGTTTTCTTCAATTTCGGCGATCCTGTGCGCGACGAAAGGGCGGTATGTGCGCGCTCCCGTCTTGATCCAGGTTAGTACCGTCCGGCTGTCCGTCCAGAAGGTTTTCGACTCTGGCTTCTTGTCGTGCTCTTCAATCACCGCGGTTGCCATGCGACTCCCCAGCACCGCCGCTTGTAGCTCCAGTCGGGGTATCGACGTGAGCTTGAGCGGCGCTACCTTCGCCTTCGCCGCCACGAGAGATGTGTGTACGTGGCCGTCGTGCGTGACCACCCTCCAGTACAGGGCGGCGGCGTAGGCGAGCTCGCTGGCGTCTACGAAGATGTGCAGCTGTCTTGACTCGGCTTCACTGTAGTGCAGGTAGCATCTTGGTATTCTCACGTTGCGTAGCTTCTTCAGTTCTCGCGTCCAATCTCTCCATTGGGCCGCTAGGTCGTCCTCTAAGTTTTCGTCCCATCCGGTACCTCGCCTCCACAGCTCTTGCAGGATCTGTTTCCCTCTTATAGTGACGGGCGACGCTAGTCCTAGTGGATCGAACAGCGACATCAGTATCTTGAGCGTTTCTCTCTTCGTAGGGCTCTCTTTTTCTAGTATTCCGGCCGGCAGACGGGCGAGGTTCAGGTTGAAGGTGAGCTCGTCGGTCTTCGGCTTCCAGATGAGTCCCAGTACGCGTTCGTCCTTTTCTTCGTTGAGATTGACTGCGTTCCGCTGCTCTGCGCCCGGGTCGAGCGCTTCCATCACTACTGGCGAGTTCGACGTCCATTGTCGTAGCTCGTAGTGCGCTTCGCTGTGGATCTTCTTCACTTGGCTGGCTACGTCGATCGCTTTCTCTTCATTCTCGACGCTCAATATCATGTCGTCGACGTAGTGGTTCTTCACGATGGCTTCGTAGGCTTCTTTGTTGTCGCTTTCGTAGCGGCGCGCGTTGAGATCCTTCACATATATGGCGGTGGAGGGCGAGCAGGTGGCGCCGAAGATGAGTGACGTCATTCTGTACTCGTCCGGCGGCTGGTCGTCTCTTCTGTCTCCTCTCCACAGGTACCTCAGCGCGTCGCGATCCCCCGGTTGCACCTTGACTTGCATGAACATCTCCTTGATGTCCGCCGCTACCGCCACCGCATGCTGTCTAAACCGCATAAGTACGCCCGGCATCGATTGTAGCAGGTCGGGCCCCTTATGCAGTTTGTCGTTGAGCGATACCCCCTTCGTCTTGGCCGCTGCGTCGTGGACGATCCTCATCTTCCCAGGCTTCATCGGGTTCGTCACGGCGAAGTGGGGTAGGTACCAGGTCCTACCAGGTGTCTTGTCTGCCGGTGCGGGTTCTGCGTATCCCTTTTCTATTAGTGCTTCCATTTGCTCGGTGTATCTCTTCTTCATCTCGGGGTCGCGATCGATTTTCTTTTCTATGCTGTGAAGCCTCTTCACTGTGTTCTCGTAGTTATCTGGCATCGTGACGTCTTCATTTTCCCATAATAATGGAGCTTGATATCTTCCATCTTCATTTCTAGTCACTTCTTTCTTCAATTTTTCCATCGCTCGACGTTCGGGGTCGTTCTCTGGCATCTTGGGCGCGATGATTAGTGACTCTAGCGCGAAGTATTCGCGCAGCTGCTCATCCATGTTCGCGTCTTCGTTTTGCACGATGAAGTTGACACGCTGCGTGCGCCCCAGCACGCGGGTATGGGCGCCGTGGAGTACCCACCCGAGAGGGTGTGCGCGACGCTACCGGCTGATGTCTCCCTCCTCTTCGTGTCTCCGGTGGTGATGAGCAGGTGCCAATTATCTTGGCCGATCAGCATTCGCGGCTTGATCTTCGTGTATGTGAGGTCGCTCTTGATGTCTTGTAGGTGCTGGCAATCTTCCACTACACGGCGGTCGACGGTCTGTGGTGACAGTTTCATGTCGTCCATGGTGCGCGCTGCTATCTTGTATGGCTTCTTGTACGCGCCGCGCAAGGTGAGGGTGACTCTTCTCGATTCTCTCGCTTGGACTTGATGCTCGCCGATCGCTTCTATGTGTAGCGGGTCTTGACGTCCGCGGGCTCCAATTTCTTCACATAGTGCTGCATCGATGAGCGTCACAGTCGATCCGTCGTCCAGTAGGGCGTGAGTGTCGACTGCTCCCGCCGGTCCCGAAATGTGTACCGGAACGATCTTCAAAAATGACTGTGCCCCCTTATTCGTCCAAGTCGACGCAACTGTCTCGTTCTTGCGTTGATCTTCCCTCTCGCTCTTGCGTGTTTCTTCCCTCATATGTTTTCTCTCTTGATTATCTTCTCTCTCTGTCGCGCCGTATGCCTTATGGAGTAGTGGATGATGCCAATAGCGACAGTCTTGTACGCCGCATCGCCTCTTCTTGCATGTGTGGTTTCTTCCCCGATAGCGTAGACATCCGAAACATAAGCGTTTCGACTTCGTTGTTTCCCATCGCTCGTCCTCGCTTGCGTTCTTGAAGTTACTGCATTGCGTTATACTGTGGCCTTCCTGTTCGCACGCCGAGCATCTGTATCGCGTCGCTGTCTTCTCTACTGCGGTGAAAGTCTTCTGGTTTCTTCGCGGTGCACCCGAGTTGAAGTTTTCCGTAGGTATGTACTCCGGTGGCGCATATGGACCGCAGCGTTCCGCTTCCCTCTCGAAGAAGCGACCCAGTTTGATTAGATCGGGCTCTTCTAGCTTCGCTGATTCGGTGTTGTAGTCGAACCATCTGTAGCGCAGCGTCGGTGTCAGCTTCTCGATCGTAGTCTTGACTGCTTCCGGATTGTAGAGGTAGTGCACGCGGTTAAGTGCACGTAGAGTGGCGACTGCGTTGTTTATCTTGCTGGCGAAGATGCACACGTCTTTAGGATTGTCGGTGAGACGTGGCAGTGTGCGTATTCTTCCAGGTCGTGCGAGCGCGATGGTGTCTGGACGTCCGAAGCGTGACTCCAGATTCTTTCATGATGTCTGCTGTCTTCGCGTTGTAGATAAGCAGGCTCTCGACGGCTTCTCTTGCCCTTCCCCGTAGGCTGCGTCGGAGTCTTGCTAGGTTCTCGCTCTCGGTGAAGTTCGATTCCGCTTCATAGTATGCCGCCTTATACGCCAACCATTCGTGATGTGATCCGCTAAAGTTGGGCAGATCTGTGGCGTAGCGACCGGCTGATGATGACCCGGCTCTGGCTGCCTGGGCGATCGCGGATGCTAACTCGGTGAGGTCGATGCTTTGTTTCTCCTTTTCTTTCACGTAGCGTTGTCTCTTTTCCTCTTCTTGCGGAGGTTTCTTCGTTTCTTCGGTAGGTGGCGCTACGTGTAGATTCTTCTCTGCGACGATGTTTTTATCTTCATTTTCTCGATAAGGTTGCTCCGCCGCCGTCTGTAGGTGTTGCTGGCTTTTGTTTAACCAGGTGTCCACCCTTCTTGATGTCTCTATTTCGGTGGAGACGGAGTTCGCTTCATTTTCTTCATTTTCATCGTCGGATTCCGCTTCTATGCGGGCTATCTGTGCGGCGATCAACTCGATCTGTAGGCTCGCTAATCGCTCCCGTGCGATCGCCAGCCGTACAGTTTTCTTCTTTCTTGCGCTGGTTGACCTCTGTGATGCAGCTTCGGGATCCTTTTCTTCATCATTTTCATTTTTGCCTCTAGGTCGAGCGGCTCGTTTCGCATCGGCCACTCTGCTGGTTTCTTTCGCTGTAGTGGTGCCGGAGTCCCATGTCTGCGATGATTCTGTCGTTTCTTGCGTGACCCCTGTGCCGGCGGTGGTTTGCGTGGTCGTGGTGCCGGCGGTGTCGTAGGAGTTCGACGTGGTTTGCGACTCGTCAGAGTTCGCGGCTTCTGTTGTTTCCGGAGCGCGGCTGCTCGTCCGATCTTGTCTGAGGCATGTTGATCTTCACTGTGGCGATCTCTTCCAGCAGACGTCGTTATTCTTCTGTTGATGCGACGACAGTGCGCTTCTTTCTTCCCGATTTTTCAATATCCGATGTAGAAGGACCAAAATGTACGAGACCCCTTCGACAGTCCCGTACTTATTTATGCGACGCGGTTCGGAGTACGTTCTGACAAGAACGCACCCCTCGAAACAGGATAGAAAGGCCCAGTCGGAAACGTAGCAGGAGGAGCGAACTCAAATGAAACGCAGAATCTTCTTCTGTTGATACTTGGAGCGGTGGTATCTTGAGGGAGCTTCGGTCTTGATTTGCCAGCAGAGTTATCGGGAGGGCTTCTCTTGCCGAAGTGCATGATTTGGGTTCTGTCTGGCCTACTTTTATACGATTTGCTCCGCCTCAAACTACCACCCACTACCGGATGTATATTTTCCAATTAGATCTTATTTCTAATATCGCCGTCTCTTTCTTACAATATTCCGTCCCTTTCTACGGACTGCCTACAGGACCGTATCGCGGTCTCGCTCTTACATTGCCTCTCGCTCTTACAACCGTCTAGGTTTTACAGACAAAACCTTAGATCTAGACTTCTAGTTCCCTATTTGTGCTAAGTGTGGTGTGTATGCCTGCCTATTTTCATCTGGTGTGTGCCTACCTAGTTGTGTGAAATAAAAACACCTTACTTTCAACATTTTATTAACTTAGGCATTTCACCCTACCTAGAAGTCTAGATCGTGCCTAGAGCCCCTAACTGTACATCTTATACTATAAACTTATCTTTATTCAATTAGGCTAATGCTACGAGCTTTCATAAAAACACAAATATACACATAAGGATTGAAAAGAGACTAAACTATAAGCGATACAATAAGACCTAAACTAACTTAACCTACTATTTACACTGATCGTCCCGAACACCTGCATAACGATAACTAAATTAATATTTGTGTCATCTAATTGATGAGATCCGGAATTAAGAAACTCTTTATTGCACAAAAGTTAACGGAATTTTATATCTATGATCATTGATAATTACAATATTGGTGGCTTACAGAATAGCCCAAAAGATTGCGAGCCTAAAGTGATAATGGTCGTAAGTAGGCGTCTCATAACTAATATGATGAATATGTTACGGTAAATGTGGATAGTGCGGTTATTATGTATAATTACCGGGAACTATGCATAATAACCAGTGCTCGTGGTAAATGTTGTAAAACTTTCGAATTAATCACATTTACCGGCAATTATATAAAATTACCATACCCCTTTGGTAAATGTAGTAAATCAAACATTAGAATCAAATGTTTATTGAAATAAAAACAATTCTAGTCTTAAATATAATAAAATTTGGTTAATAATTTCACAAAATTAAAAAAAAATAGTTAATAATTTCACAAAAATAATAAATAAAAACCCAATGTTTTTGACCAGCAGGTATTTATTTATAATAATAAACAGTCTGACAATTATATTAATTAGAGAACACACACACAAGGTTACTTGTAGGTACTTGCAAACGTATGTAAGAAAGGCTTTCGTGGTACATAAAAAGTTAGGTTAAGGTTATTTTTTTATGACCACCCGGAATAAAATTTAAGTATTTTTTGGGTGGTCATAAAAAAATAACCCTAACCTAACCTCTACCCTAAATACCTAACCATACCCTAACATGTTTTTTGGCATTTCACTGAACCAATTTAGGGATTTAAACCTAAAATATTATTTATTTATGCAAGAAAGACTTTAGGGCACTTAGATTCAGCAGATTCAAGTTTAAATTGTTATCTGGGAGCTTATGTCGATATTTACCACGGCCGCGTGGAAGTTTTATTTAATTACCGGTTAATATGGATAATTCACTACATTTACCATGTGCATTGGTGATTATCTATATTACCGGTGATTATAGATAATTACCGATTGCTTACATTTACCGTAACAAATAACATTCTTAACCATTCATGGAAAAAAAGATCAGAATGAAAAAATAAAAAGAATATGATTTACTTTTTACCCAGAGTCACCGTAGCTCTTACCACGTAAAAACATTTGGAAACCGCGTATGAAACGAAGCAAATCTAACTTTTGTTTTAACGATAAAGTTTTGCTCATACAAATTTTGGTCACGGCAAAATTTACTCATGCGGAAACTCGACTCTCGTCTTCCAAAGTTTTCACATTGTGCACTTCTTCAGTAACTTTTGAAATAATACATGTATAAATGTTTAAAAAACCTGAGGGTAAAGAAATTGTTGAGCGCATCTACGTTTGCGTATTTACTTACATGTAAACTATAGCCCCTTTACTACACAAATGTGGGTTAATTATATACTTAGAGTTATAGTTTAAATTTGATGCTGTCACTTTTCGAAAAGTATCATTACTTTTCTAAAAGTATCATTATCAGACATTATTGCCTGGTAAATATATTTTTGTATGGAATAGCTGATTTTAATTTTGCTTATTTTTATTAATCTAACATGCTAAAGTGACAATTATTCGTGGTACCTATTATGAAGGTTTCGGGATTATAACAACTATTTAAGGGTGTAGGTATAATTCTCTAGTCTATGCGATTTATTTATGAGTTAGGTTACAGACGAGCAGACGGATCACCTGATGGTAAGCGATTGCCGCCGCTGATAGGCACCCGCAACACCAGGTAGAGTCACAAGTTTGCTGCCAACCCTTCCCCCCTTTACCTTTCAGTAACCTAAAATATCTCTATATTACCATCCTTAATAACATAGCAACAATGAACATTTATCTTAGTTTAGCATAGTTCTTCAAGTATCAATCATTCTTCCAACGGGGCCATTACATCGAGGTCTCAAAATACATACAATTCCGCGGCCACTTCTTTGACATTTAAACTTGATGCCGTAACGCGAGTGCGTCTCGAGCTTATTTAATATTTAATCACTCTCTCCCTACATTAATCCCTAATGCCAGCGGGAGCACTCTTCATTCACTTCTGTCGCTCGCCTCCTCTCCGAGAGTTGAAAACCTGTAGATCAATCTACTGCGCTGGAAATCTATACCTCAAGGGACGTTATTAGTGTTGGCTATAGCCCAATATTTGATAGATTGGTATCGATAGTGTTAGGTTATCTGTGGGAAGACGAGGGTTTTCAAAAAAAGAATAGATTGGGGGAGAGAAAAATATCGGGGTGGACGGATAAGATTGGTAAAAGCAGGATTTGAGGAATAAATGGATATTGTAAAAGGTAAATATGTGTTTTAATTAACAATCCTATTCCCATTCTTTTAATATGTTCAGAGGCTAACGCTAACAATAGTAAAAGAAAAATCAATATATCGATAAGTAGCATATCGATACAATAGTCACTTTCAATAGTATATTAGTTATTTAAATGGGTTACATAGAAAATAAAGAGTATAACATAAACCAGCGTTGATTTTCCTGTACACTGTTATTTGTCGTCGAATGATTTTAAAACAAAATTTGCTATCGAAAGTTTAACACTCTCTATGGATAGAGGTTGTGTGTTTTGATAGTATACTATGCTGCTGTTAAAAATCACAATACTATCGACCTATCGACAGTTTGACTATTGGACGTTAATTAAACTATCGATTTTTCGATACATGGGTAGTGAGTTATGTTTAGATAGTAGGTATTTGCTGTTGTTAAAATCACAATACTACCGAACTATCGCTAATTCGACTAACGGATGTTAAGCTATCAATATTGTCATAGTAATAGCAATATTATTGATAACGATACGTTATCAATAATATGCGCCAATTTCCCTAATTAGTTCCAGAGTCAACAATCGATACTGAAACTATCGATAGTTCTGCAACACTAGACTTCGATACAGGTTGCGTATTCGATACCTTAAATCTCAAAGGGCGTAATCACCAAATCATCACTTTTCAGGAGAGCCGAAACAAAAAAAAAATCTAAGAATTAAATTCATAACTTTTAAACTAATAATGCCATATAAATGAAATTTGGATGTAATTATCGAGTATCGAGAGCTTTATAACACAGTTATATGGTATTCAAAATACAACCAATGTTTGCCAAACTGATTTGTGATTACGCCAAAAAAATATTGACAACTTGGCATTTACGACCTAAAAAAAAGGCTGTTCTGCAATAAGTTATGGTATAATGGCGTTTACGACTTGAAAAAAAGGCTATTCTGCTCTATGCTATGGTGTAACAGCCTAGTTAACTTATAGAAAATGCATTTTAAAAAGCTATTTTCGGTTTTTTATAAGTAAAAACACTTCGAGGAAGATACAAATTAAGAGACAAATACGGGTAGTTTCATTATTACAAAATTTATAGCAAGTACAGAAATGAAAACGATTTTATTATTTCAATTATACAAACGCAATCATTTTAGTTTGAAATTCAAACGAAAGTTATTGATTTCTATAATTTTGTTTTGTTTTTAAATTAGTATAAACAATATCTGCATCGACAGGACTTTTACTTAGAGCTTAAATTTTAATAAGTCTTCTACCAGTACTGTGCAAAGAAGTAAAACAAACGTTTATTTTTAAAAATGTTAAAGCTAGGATTGATCTACATAAGATTTAAGCGCTAGCAAAACTCCCGCCACTTTGTTTATGTTTCAGGTTTTGCGTGCTATTAACAATCTTTAATAGGAGTACTGTTGGGCAAAAGAAATAAAAGACGTCAACTTCACTATATTAACAAGAATTTAATCACAGACATCGATACAATTCGGTTCGACGAGGGGAAATGAGTGGTATATTCTGCTCATTTTCGTCTAGGATACTGACACTAGAGTAATTCTTCTTACGTATGGGTAGTAAAAGTACTTGCTAATTGCATGTCTGAGCGTTTTTATTTTAGAATTTATAGAAACCGGACTAAACGCGATATTCATTATGCAGTATTACTACCACTTACTTTATTTATTTTGTTTAAATTCTTAAAGTAACTCGAGTCGTAAACGCCACTGTTACACATATCTGTCCTATACGCCTCATTCGATAGTCAGTATTTTTCACATCATTATAATTTTAACTGGTGTATCGACCGAAACCTTAATAATGAATTTTTTAAAGGTATTTACGACTAAAATTCTTGCATTATCGACGGTAAACACGTGGGCTGTAATCACCACTTTTTTGCGAATTTTAAAACTTTGATAATACAGATCGTAGAGACAAAAAAAATGGAGTAAGATAGCATTCAAAAGTCATTTTGGGGCCAAAATGAGTGATTACGGCCCTTTGAGATTTAAGGTATCGATATGTTACATTATTTTAAACACTAGTCTACTCGTTATTTAGAAAAATCTTTGTCAAAAATGAAAAACCAAATTGTGAGCAAGGTTTTTTACGTTCCCAATACAAAGTGGCCGTACAATGACCGACTTTGTATGTGTAATTGGATTTTTTAGTTACGAATTTCAAAACATTTTTACTCCGAAAGTCGTTCTAAATAACGGGTATATATGGAACATTTTTCTACAAAAATGTAACTAAGCACTGATACATCCTGTATATAGTATTGGTAAAAAATGCATGTGGTTCCGACAGAGGAGGATCAAATTACCCAGCTTTCCTCGTCTGTTTTCAAAACTCCGTAGAAATGCAATTAAAAGAATACTGTTTGCTATAAAAACAAGCTTGTATATGTGAACTGGCCGGTCCGATGGCAGATTATTTTGTAACCCTTTCTCATACAACATAGTTCTTAGATTAATTTGTGACGTTTTCTACAGTTGTTTTCGTGTTGAGGTGTTCTAAACACAAGCTTAAGCTACTTTGGGGCTGAATATAAATAAAATTTTAGGACATTTTGGAACGGATATTGTAGTTATCTACCTAATGAGACATAGTGAAGTATCAACCTGTATACTATCACACTGCAAGGCAAATACCTCCATCATAGAAATCAAGTCAACGCTATGATGAGATTAGGCCTAATTAGATAATTATAATAAATATTGTGATGTCACCAAAGTAGATTTAGTACATTTTGCTTACAAAACAATGTTTCCATTTGGGTCATAATCAGATAATTGATGCGAAAAGTCAACAAACAATTTGCATTCTATCGATAATTCGGCGCGAATAAAACTCGAATTTGTTAAAGCCGCAATAGCGTCCGCATGCCCATAAAAAATTAAACTCGTAACAAAGTTGTCATAACCGGGCACTTGACAATTTATATATTTAGCGTTAATCGATATCAAACGTACTGTAACAAACGATGGAATTTGCGCACTGTACGCCATCATTGTACAGCGCATTTACATTAGAGAACCAATAGCGGTGTTACGCGAATTTCCATTTGGTAAGTACTGGAGCAGTTTTCAAAGCGAATTATTTAGGCGATTGTTTTGCTTGGCGCGCTATTGTATAAACAATACCGTTGTGTGTGCAGTGACAAGATAACCACTTTTGTGGAAGAGACTGTGACAACAGATATGTATTATCCGCAAATAAATATATTTATCGGCTGGAGGCATTAATCTTTTAGATTAAGCAAGCGGCAGTTATGGTTTGTTTCTGCCTTGTCAATATTAATTATAATTTAATCTTGGAGGATTTGGGACAATATTTGAAAGTAGCATTATTTTGAATGCATATTCGTAAAGATTGTTCCATTGAATAGCTTTAAAAATTACTTTAAATGTGAAACCAAAAAAAAAAATACTTTTATGTTACCACTGAATTCAAGCAAATTTCTTTCAAATGATCTTTTTTCCTTACTAGGTACTTCTTGCAAATCTAACGGCTACACAAAAGCTTCCATGTACATGCAAAATACAATTGATTCAACATGACGTTTACTTTAAGTATAAGATAGGGTGTACCGGGTTGTTTCATCAGTCATCAAGTAATAATATTATGCTGTAGTATTAAATAGTTAATAATTTTTTTTAAAACCTATGTTTTCAATTTTTGGGTGATGTTCATACGATTAGATAATCGAAATTCTAAATAAACCTTTCTGTAGTAGATACACAGAAAGGTTTTATTTAGAAGCAAAGTCTAGCATTTACTTATTACTAAGTAAGTAAAACATTAAAATCTTTAAAAAACGAGCCTACTCTATTTGGTGTGGATGGTGTCCATGTGGCGATGATCACATAATTACCATCACGTGACTCGCTCGCTCGTTTGCCTTTCTATCTCATAACAAAACCGCCGGCTTCATTGTTTGCAGTTTAGTGAATATTATAATTCTAATTGATAAAAATACAAAGCACAATAAACCTTTCGTTTACACTGTTTCATTTAATTAGGAAATAAAATGTCGTCTGACGCCATGACGTCGTTCAAAAGAAAATTCAAATATGTTTCAAAAGGAATTTCATCCGCAGTTTTCTTAAAGTTGCAACGCCCTTTCAGACCCCGCCCGCGGAGAGTAACTTTGTATTTCGCTTTAAAAAGGCAAACAAAAAAGTTCATAAAAATTCAGTCAGAGCCGCTTGTCCTTTTTGGTTGGCGCTCTACAGGCTTCTATAAGAGTCGGGACAAACTTGTTCGGGCAAGTCGATTTAAGTTACGAAAAGGATCGCGCCCAAAATTACATCCAACGACTATTTTGTAAACAATTTGAATCTTAAAAGATTATCAACATTAAATGCAAATTTTGCATTTTGACTTTGCTATCAGCACCGGCATAAATTTTATCGTCATGTTTTTTTAATGTTTTATAACAATTTAAAGATATCGAATAATCGCGGCTTTGATCTTCTGACCTTGAACTCGGATATACGATACATACGAGTATTACCTATTCATTTGTGTGAGTGTATACTACATCAAATCTTAAATAGATAAAACTGTATGAAACATCAATAAAACTGTTAAAATATTGACTTGTTGGAGTAAGTGAAAGGCAGAATGCCCAAAACTGAAAGACTTTCTACGGTTCAGATAACTGGTAAAAAAATATAAAATTATTAATCCTGTAACAAAAGATCTCTCTCTCTCTCTCTCTTTCTCTCTATTACAAATACTCATTAGGATAGAGCATACATTAAATTGCAGTGACATCTGCAGTTGTAAGTAAAATGAGATAAAATCATTTTTAATAATACCTTTTGAAAATAAATGGAATGAATCCATCTAAAGATGGTCGCGACTCGCGATACGTAATGCGAGTATACGATAAGGCAATATCAAAGAAGTTTCGAGAACGTTAACGCAGACAATACAAGCAATCCCCCGTACTTGAGACCTCGTTTCGGAACAACAAATGCTAGCGCTGTCCGGAAGCGCTGATCATTATTTACATACCCTTAACAAAGCTGCGCATATAAAAACCCGTTTATAGGCATAAACTCTGCGAATTATTCGATTCATTTCAAAGGAATCCTACTAAAAGGAACGCAAGTCTAACTCAAAGCTTTTATATCTCGTTGGGACGCGCTTTATTGTCTTCAGCGGTATATGTATTAGAGCTTGCTTTCTCTTGCGTAAATAAATCCATTGGAAAGAGAATGCTTCGAAGCAAGTGCAAGGGAGAGGGGGCTAGGTGTAATGCCTCATGCGAGTGTCGAGGACAATGCAAAGTAGATTGAATTGGAAAAAAGACTCGAGCAGAATAGCGGCTTTCGGCACCCCCGGGAAAAGGGTACGCTCTAAAGGGTTAACAATGAGAACTGTGTCCAATGGTAGAAGCTGCGTCGCATTGTAAAACTCGGCTTTCGTTTTGATGGTGCCATTTTTATTTCGGTTTTTTGGCGAGCGATTTTATAGCTGCGATCCCTTTCTTAACTGCCGCGACCATCTAGTCGAACTGTCCATAAAACATAGTGACTAAGTAGGCACTTAGTAATGTACGATTATTGATACCTAAATCACCGAGTTGGCATGAGAGTAGTTTTTTCCATTTTGAAATATGGGGCTATTAGGACCAATGAAACACAAAACTGCACTTTAAAGTTGGTAACAATTTGTGAACAAGATACTGGTTATTTGTGCACTTATCCGTGGATAATATTTATGAAAGCGTTTAAGTGAATCATTTTTCATAATTGGACGGTTTTCCCGTATTCATGGCGTATTAAATTCAGACAGGAGCTTCTGAAGCACCTATTTGCTCCACTTTTATTGCGCCATCAATATTTCGAACGATGAATTTGGTATTTGGTGCATTATTTAAAATATGATAGTGAAGCTAGGTCGATATTACCTATTTATGGGGCGGTCCCGCTAGATGGCTACTCATATTTTTAAGTCAATAATAATGATCCTGTCTATATTGGCCATTTATTATATTTATTGAAATCCACCTACTGCTCCAAATATACAATACGAGGGAGTAAAAATATATAATAAACTGCCTTCAGAAATAAAAAATGCCAAATCTTTATCTATTTTCAAGAAAAAACTAAAAATATATATTTTAGGACTTTAAATAGAAAATGTATCGTTTTGATTATAATATATATAATGTGTATGTGTATGTGTGTGTGTAAAAAGGGTTCCTTCTATAGCCGGTTTTAATCTAGTTAAATTATATTTGTATATGTGTGTGTATGTGATGTATATATTGTATATGCATTTAAATATTATCATCTATTCATTTAGCTAAATAAACTTAAATAGTAATTCCAATCTCGA
>JABMDO010000518.1:0-27432 GCA_014851415.1 Cnaphalocrocis medinalis
TCTCCAAGAGGTCAGACAAAAACCTTTATTCATTCACTATAAATACTAGTACGATTTTGGCGATTAAATATTGACATAGGAGGAGAGTAAACTTGCTTCACATTCATATTACATAGTATTGTAAAAGATAAATAAATAATAAAATCACCACAACATCTCATACATTGACCTGACTCCGTACTAAGTAGATGCACTTGTGTTATCGATATCAGACAACAGGATCACAAATGTATACTTAAATACATCTAATAACACCCAGACATGAACAAACACAAGTGTCATCACACGCATGTTTGTCCGGGTGGGGATCGAACCACGACCTTTGGCGTATGAGGCAGGGCAGGCACTACCATTGCGCCAACTGGCCCGTCCTGTGAAGAAATATAGTGTAATAATAAAAAGGATTAAAAACATTTTTTCATTCAGTTCCAAAAACAAAAAAAATAGTATTAAATAACTCTTAAAATCTTGGTGGAATTTTGATGTGCTATTTCCAAGAGCTAAAATTTTAGAAAAAGTTACGATGGTCAATAAATGGATTTTCTTTTTTTCTTTCTTTTAATGTAGGTACTTGGTGTACTTAACTAAACATAGCACCACCATAAACATAGTACCAGCGGTATTTCCGAACCGATACGACCTACAAACCTTCAAAAAGCGAGCGTTCCTTCTTAAAAGGTCGGCAGCGCATTTGCGACTCCTCTGGTGTTGCGGGTGTCCCTGGGCGGCGGTAATCACTTACCATCAGGTGATCCGCTGTTCGTCTGTCCCCTATCTCATAAAAAAAAGCACGGCGCTGTCGCAAAAATTTACATCTCGCGAATGCCGCCTCATGCGCACTATGTTTGGGCAGTCGTCCTTTTTAACACCGGAGTTGCCACCTGGGAGTGAAAAGCAGGAGGAGTGAAAAGCACAAGTGGACAGGAAGTCTTGTGACACGAAGAATGCCATTCAAGAAAGGTGACAGGTGTCAGTTGGAAGTTGACTGCTCAGAGGACTTACAACGAAAATGCTCCCGTAACGGACGAAGATGTACCGGGTGATAGAGACGTAAAGATTTGATCATGAATAAGCAGTATTCATACTTTTTTATTTGTTACTAGTGGCTCCCGGCGAACTTCGTTCCACCTACTTTTTGTTTAATTTCTCACCTTTTAGACCTTCCCTGGATTACGACAAACATTTTAAAACTAAAATCAGCTCAATCGGCCCAGCCGTTCTCGAGTTATAGCCAGACTAACGAACGGCGATTCATTTTTATTTATATAGACTAGAGGACGATAACAGCTATGGTCGCTTAGAGTTAGGTTTGCCAACAGGTTTGCCAAAAGGCTATTCAAAATAAATTATAGAAACCTTGTAGTAATGTTGACCAAGCCTAAAGGCTACGCAAAAAAAAAGTTTAGTTATGTTAGGTTGTTTATTTTATGTATATAGTAGATGGCATACGAGCATGCTGCTGCTCGAGCAGTCGAAACTCCTTATAGTAAGACTGGTAAGATACTAGTTTTATGCAGTAAGTGCTTTAATGTTCTTATAGGTATTTAAACAAACTCGCGTTTAGTCCCGTTTATGTCAAGCATTTGTATTATCCTACGTGAAAATTTAAAATTATAGGCACCAGTAGTTCCAGTACTAATACCACTATGTCAGTAGCTTACTTAACTCAAATAACCATTCCATTAGTGGCTCCAACGTTGGATGGAACATGCATAATAATGATATTAAGTTACCAGCTTTGGACATGACAGTTACTAATATAACATTACTGAATCAAATCTGAGCTACAATTTCGACACTATTAGGTGTTGTCAGCTGATCGAGGACATCGATGGATAAATAAAAAGTTTTTTTTTCTGTTATGATGCCCATAGATACACGCAATACCAGTGGAGTCACAAGTGCGCTAACAAATTTTAATCCCATTACCCTTTTGATCCTCCAGTACCCTCACTCACTCGGCGAAAAACGGCGCAGGCGCTGCTTCACACCGGTCTCCTGTGAGGCCGTGGTATTTCTCCGGTCGAGCCAGCCCATTCATGCCGAAGCGTGGCTCTCCCACTCAAAAATTTTGCCATACGAACCTTATCTGTGGATCATTTATAGGTACCAGATCTAACGAACGAAGTCAACCGATGAAATCAAACGATTGGTTAGTCGAATATTTTTATCGTTTATCGATCGTTTTTATATACCGACCTATTTGGTGACGAAGGGTACGGAAGTTCTCAAAATCAAGCTTGGGAAAGGATAAGTGTGGCCTAGAGTACCTAGCTATTTCACGCAGGACAAAGTAGCGGGCAACAGCTACTAAATATTTTATACGAGTTGTTGACACCGAAAGATTTTACGTGGCGTTATTGTAAGTATATTTTTTATGACTACTTATAATTATTCTTTTATAAGACTTCCAAAACTCATTACAAGAAAAAACAATTCTTCCACAAATACAGTACTTAACACCTTAAAAGAATTAAATAAAAATACCATTTCCACTTAAAGGATCTCTCACAAAGCATCTAAACTTTGTTTCCCGGTGTATCCTAAATAAATAATTGTAGAAGAAAACGGCGATTGTAAAAGCCCCTAATGAATTGTGTGCGGTAGTTTTAAGGATAAAAGTGTTTGAAGACTTGAGTGGTGTGAAAGGTTGTGGAGCAATCTGAAGATGGTACTTACTTTTTTAGAGTGCGGTTTGAAATGGGAAACGCAATACTTGAACGTTGGTTTTTTGTCGATGATGAATACACTAGTAGGTATATTAAGCAGAGCACCAGAAAACATAATAATATGAAGATATCGAAATACCTATGAGGCGTGAAAAGTTTCGTCAAGAAAAGAGAAAGATCTCTCACGCCTATTTGGGTGGTATTAGCTCATGGGCCATGGTCCGGTGAATCATCTTGGTTTGGGTATTGTATAACTATATTCCTGTAGAATCATATGAAAAAATTAATCTTGTATGTAATATAGGTGGCAGACAATAAAAAGAACGGATCACCTGATAGTAAGCGATTGCCGCCGCTCATGAACATCTGCAATACCACTAGAGTCACAAGTGCGCTGCCAACCTTAACCCCCCTTTCCCCCCAAATTGCAAAAAATAGTCCTGAAGAACGTGATTCACCAGAATTGGCGACAATCAACGCAAGTAGGAGGAAAGGACAAAGAAGTCAACGATTTAGACTCCTATTGACTTTAATAGAAAAAAAATCATGACCACTAAACAAACTTCAGTACGTTATAAAGGTTTCGCTTTACTTTTTCAGGTTCAGTGGCCTTACCGTGAGTTTGAAATATACCTCTCTATCGAAACGATCGCTTTGTCTCTTTCATTGTAATACATTGAACGGAGACGGAGAAATAGTTTACGTATCTCAGTTTTAGATGTAACATCATGGTAACCTACAGAACCCTAAAACCGAAACGAAACCACTTCTACTAAAAAGTATTATTAAAAAATTCAAATTCCGGTATTAAACAATTTTTTCTCCCAGAAGATCTAGACACGCGGAGCGTGTCCAGCCAAGGAAAAAAAAAAACTAAAAGTTGGCGACTAAGCGAACAAGGGTATATTACACGACCATTTAGAGCGACTTTTGACCCCTCATAACTCGAAACCTATTACAACTCAAACGTGTGAAAATTTGGCATGTGAATGAGATGTGCAAGATAATTACACGATCCAAATTTCATGACATACCTTTAATAGTATTAGATATTATTGTCCAAAAATCGGACATTTTTATCAACTATAGATAGACGAAAATTATTTCCTAGTTCCAGATGACCTAGAAAAGTTGAAATTTGGCATACAGATAGGTAATTGGGTGCATATTGAGGAAAAACTCCGAAAAATGCGATTTTTTTATATAATTACTAAATAATTTCTATATAATTTTCTATGAAGCTAACAATCTTTGTTATAATCATTAATTTCAACGTAACCAAAATTACTGAACAGCCCAGTGGGTTTACGCTTCGGCCAAGACGCCTGAAGTACCGGTTCGAATCCAGAATAAGGGTGGTTCCCTTGTTTAGGTTCTATTGGGTACTTAATTTATTAAAATGTTTTTTTTTCCTATTTTTACGTTTTTTTAGTTAACTATAGTAAAATATTTTGAAAATTATGACAACAATCAGTAATATTAAAAAAGCCAAGAAAAAAACCACACAAAGATCTCTTCAATACTCAACTTGCCTTGAATTTTTTTTTATTTTTGACAATAATTAAAATAGAAATATTATAATAAAATTAGTTTCAATAATTTCCCAGTCTGCGATGTATGAAAATATTAGTTTCAATTTAAACCAATAGGTGGGGCTATGTTTAGAACCCAGGTTTTAATCTAAAAGGTAGTCCCTAAATTGGACTACAGATGGCAGTGTGCCATTTTGCCTCGCGCATGTATTATGTTTTTTCAATACTATAAGACATGTGCTTGACATTTTGATAAGACAATAGATCAAGCTACGGTGTGTTTCATTTGTAGCTTCCAGTACAGAGTTACGGTATCGTCCTCCGCTAGGAGTAATATTGGTCTGTGGTATCGTCCATCCATTGTGGGTAGCAGAGCGTTGTTTAAATTTCCTCTTTGATTAAAGCATGGGTTCTAAACACGCTGAGAAATCAGGACATCCCTCAAACATTTCGTTTTTTCGTTATCTCATAAGGCTAGCGACCTCTCATATAAATTATCTTACCGATGCCTTAGTATTGCGGATTTTAAGCCCGTCTTACTTTACAATTGCACGTCTCTGTTGTTATGTGAGAGTAAAATGGGTCATGATTATACAATAAAATTACTGATGGTTGACTTACCCTACCTTATAGCTTACTTAAAGTTACACTAAATAGTTAAAATGCCGCCAATGGAAGCTGTCTATTCCATTTCAATTCCTTGTTTAGGTACAAAAATATTATGCTACAAACTTTATAAAATACTAGTTGGAGGTTATTATTTACACGTGGAGTTAATTATTGACACTTACCGTCATATTTTGGACAATCCACACAATATATTTTTATGATTGTAGCCTATGTGTTATTCTGATGTATAAGCTATATTGTGGTAAAGTTTCATTCAAATCCATTCAGTAGTTTTTACGTGAAAGAGTAACAAACATCCATACATCCGTACAAACTTTCGCCTTTATAATAGTAGTAGGATTGCGCATGTAGGTAGTAAAGTACTTATACGTCCGTAACGGTAGAGCTCCTAACCTGTCTGAGTCTTACTCTTCTAACAATAATAAAATTAGGAAGGAGTATCGAAGGAGCATGCTATGTTTCACAACATAATTCATATTATGAAGCTGCTTCGGAATAAATGCTGCTGAAAGATTTACACAGTAAAAATCGAAGTGTGCTTGCTATCAATATGGCGTTCCCCATGGTTTGTTCTGTGAAGGGAGAAATCCTATAAAGCGTGTAAATAAGGCATGATGGGAAAACCTTGGGTTTTTTCAAAAGCCGTAAAATGATAAGTATGGGGATTAAAACAGGGGCGGATCCAGGCCTCAAAAATGGTTAAGGGCATCTAGGAATTATCTGACTTGGGACATAATGGAAGTGTGGGGGGTTCTAGCGGCTTGTTCCTCCTAGCTACGCCTATAGTTGTGGGTACAGCCTCCCCCGCCAATCCCCCTCTATCTCTCTCTTAGACTGGAAACTGCTGATCCTAAGTTGTTAGAAGAAAGTATGACATCTAAGTAAATTTAAGGTTATGGGCATGCCTACAGTGCCCACAACGGTGAATCCGCGCTTGGATTAAAATCCCATTGCATACAAAATCGACGATATTGCACTAGTTTAAAACCATTTGCTAATCATTCTTGTACCCACAAAAAGTAATGATATCCCATCAAAAACATAAATGTGAAATGTTTTAGCCAAGGAAAAAAAGTGTGGTTTATAGAGTTCACCGTCAAAAGAAATGATATCTAAATAGGTGCCAAGGTCAATGGTGAGACCTACTTGGCTAATTGTCATTTACGAATTATATTAATGCGTTTGGATGCCATTTTTAGATCTATAAATAATTCGTGAATGACAATTAGCCAAGTAGGTCTTACCATTGACCTTGGCACCTATTTAGATATCATTTCTTTTGACGGTGAACTCTATAAACCACACTTTTTTTCCTTGGCTAAAACATTTCACATTTATGTTTTTGATGGGATCAGTTATTACAAAATGCCACCATTTTACTCCAACAGAGAATATTGGCAACTCTGAATAATACTAATAAGGCGAAGCTGGGTCAAAGAAAATCATTTGGAATCGGCAACTTGGTAAGAAACTTTCTTCAATATTACGAATTATTGGATTCGATGTAGTGATGTGACCGTGCTACCAAGACGAGTTTACTCGATTAAAGTTACGTGTAAAAGGGTTTTAATGTAGATTGTTTGGTTCGGTACAGTAGTGTACTCGAGAAATTAATGTGAGTTTTAAATTGTGTTTCTCGTAGTTTAGTACTATATACATACCACAACCACCATATTGCGAAAAAGATAATTACAAAATCTCGAAAATTGCGGTTGTTTCTATGTGAAATCCCAAGTACTTGCTAATACATTTAAATCTAGAGAAATGTGGGAAGCCGAATATGTTCTGGCTTTTACGGGTTATTTTCTTGATTGTATTGTATTATTTATTTATTTCCTAGTGTTTTTAGTTTTTATGATTTAATGGAGATACGAACAAACGGATCACCTGATGGTATGCGATTACCACAACTGTTTTGTAACCAGTCCTTTTTATTAATTGTCAATTAAAATGTTATTTTCGTTTCATTCTTCTTTTCCTCTCATCTCATTGTGATTCCGGGAACTAAAAATCTTTTAAATCCGCCACATTCCCGATTTTCGTTCAACGCAATATTGACATTGAATAATAAACTGACTTGAATGACACAATTTTATTAAAGTCCCATCTCTATCGGAGAGTCACAGACGTGGCTCAGGAATAATCCTATCGGTCATTCGTGAATGATATCTTTTTTCCTGGTAAAGTTTTGTGGAGTTGTGGCGTTTGATTTTGTCCACATTGAATAACATGTGAAATGTAAGGAATATGTCCCGGATAAGTAGTTGTGGATCGGAGATATATGGACATATTCCGAATGTGTCCAGGTTTGGGTCCTACGTCTGAAACTTGGAAAGTTTCTTCTTTTTGTTTGCGAAATTAAATTAGGCTCGAAAAATTCGTTAATAGCGTCCGTAAGAAATCAGCAGTAGTCTAACTCTAAGTGAGATTATAATATAATAAAAAATATATATATTGAATCTGTCAGTCTAGGCTTGGAGCCCATTTTCAGAGTATTAGATTGATACTGCTCCTTTAAATGAACCCATACAGACTTTCTTTCGGGCATTAATTAGACCTTAAATACCTTTCAGAACGTATACTTTTTTAAAGGGAGGTCATAGTATCAAATTCGAGCGTGCACCTCTGATTTTTTAAGATGTAAGTACCTATATGTGGATTCATATGACTTCAGTTTTTTCAAAATAAGCTGTAACAAATCATCGACTGTCTCAGATATATCAACATCTTCTTACAAACTTATTTACTAAGAGGGTTAAGCGACCCAAAATGAGTCTTTGCCTTCAATCCGAGATGTCGTCATTTGTCCCCGACCTATAAGTATTTTTATCACTTGTGTAACATAGCGTTACAATAACGTTGGCGCATGCGACGTATGTCATTTGTCTTCCAAGTCGCAAAACCGATTTTCCGTATTTTATATTCATCCGTCTGGAATATTCAAAATGCGAATTAAAATTTGGATTTTAATAACCCCATTTCAGCAAATAGACGTCCACTGCTGGACATAGTCCTCCCCCAACGCTCTCCACACAGATCGGTCTTGTGTCGCTTGCATCCAAGGAATTTCCGCAACCTTCACTGAATCATGGGTGCGCCTTGTAAGGGACCTGCCACGGCTGCAAGTTTCTGTACGTGGCCTCCACTCGAGCATTTATGTTTGAGCTACTATAATATAATCATATCCAGCCTACATGGCTGATCGTTAACATCAGCCGCCGAAGCCGAATCGCAATATTATTATTATGTATTAATTTAAGCAGCGTGCTTCGATCATATAGCTAATGATAATGACCGAAGGCAGTGTAACAGTATGTGTAAGTTTGCACAAGCAAAAATTTATGTGAACCTTCCATCAAATTGTAAGTAAAAAATCGACATAGCCGTATGAACTCTGCGCTTGCTATTGCAGATAAATCTTCAAATCTTAGCTAATATATTTTCAATGTCCCACCTTCACCCTTTCACCTTTAGACCTACAAAGAAAATGGGATAAATACCTGTGGCATCCAAACAAAATAGACGCATAGCGCGTGTAAAATAGATATAAAGATTCAGGCATGTATTTCGTTTCTTTGTAGGCTCTTAGAATATACAAGGGAGTTAGAAGTAGATTAAGATTTTTATTGTGTGTTGTTATCTTACGACTCAAAAACTGGTTTAAGAACTTTATTATCTCATAAAGAATTTACAATTCACTTACTGAGAAAAACTTAAATAAACTAAACGTGGTAAATTGCATGCAAAACAGTGAGCGTATCTAAAAAGTAAGTAAAAGTAAAATATTGTCGGGTAGGATTCACAAAAATCTGCGTCGATTACTTGACCGATGGGCTGTTGTTTACTATATATATAAAAATATGTTTGATACATCTATGTGAGCAGGGAAAAAAATCAGGTTTGGTGAAAATAAATAAGAGGCAGCTTGTTTCCAAATTGGCGCGTATAATCGAAGTAAAAAAAGTATAAAGTAGGCACAGATATCAAATTAATGCCTAAGAATTATGAATAAAAATTAAAAAAAAATTAATGCGGCGTGGCTTCGGAATTTAAATCCACGGAGGTTTCATTTGACGAAAAGGCTCCAACATGCCCCCGCGCGTTGAAAGCTCCAGCTTTCAACAGAAGATTCTTAAAGGAAGCCTTCGAGCCTTGCTCAATGTCTTCATGGGACAATAACTGTAATGCCAGCCAATCCAGGATGCCAGGAGTACTGACGAACTGATGTGTAGCTACGTTTGAATCGTCGCATAAATTTCCTTTCTTCAGGAGTAGTAAGTGATAATTATCCTCAGCTTACAAGCATAATGATAACGCTCAGCAGAAGCTCCAGCATGATTCGAGGATCCATTTTGTTAAAAAGTCCTGAAGAAGAACTGGATACGGTTACGGATAAGGCGTCTTGCAGAGACGTCACTCGTAGCTCAGAGTTGGCAGCAACGTAAGTGAACGGCCATACGAAGTGTCCTGGTGTGAGAAGTGCGATGGCATCTAGATCTTCTATTATTGTAGTCGAGAGTCCGGGAATACAGGATCGTCTTCATTTGGACCAGTGTACTGATCTTCATGCGTTAAACTACCTAAGTTACAATTTCCCAATACTCTCCTTAAAAACTACCTAAATATATGTTTGAAGATTATGTGACACATTCTCAAGGTCACTGCAAAGAGGACTGATCAGGGACTGTAGGCCTTAAACACATTAAGGCTTAGTTAGCTAACATGCTGCACAACTGACTTCAAGGTGATAATACCAGTAGAAAAATATTAATGAGCTAAGCAATAATAGTTAATTAAAAAGGTGGGTCTTTCTTATGCGACAAATTAATACTGAAGTCACAATAACTGAAATAAGCAAGCCAGAACTTGTAAAATACCCACTACTTATAAGTAAATGAAGGAAGTTTAAAAAGGTAACGCATTAAAATAAACATAAATCAAATTTTAAAGAAAGGGTTGACCAGGGAAGTCGCTGCTCTGGCAATCCAACTTTGATTCAACCTAACACAAAGACTTAACTTTTACTTCTAACTTTTCGATGAATGAAAATAATGTATTGATAGAAAGTAGGTAATTCTTTGTGCAATGACTGACCTTAGACAGCGACTAAACTACTGGCTACTAGAACAACCCTAAATTATCTTTAATAAAGTAAACCTGAGTACATTACCTAAACTTATAATATTATGGAATTATATAAATCGATAAGAGGACTGTATTTTCATAAGGCGCTTTTTCTAATAAGGGAAATTTATAAATGAAGCGAATAACTCGTATTAATTAATTATTGAAAAAACACTAAATTTTAAAAATATAAATTGAGATAAAATTGCTATATATGAGGTTAATTGAAGTAATAAGTAAAATGCATACCTATTAATAGCAAGGTAATAAAATTAGATCAACCACTTTAAACGTTACGGCACGAAATTATTTATGAACTAAACTTATTTATTAATTGTGAAATAAAAAGATATGTAATTAAGCGTGGATTAAACATATCACAAATCAATAACGCACATAACTAAGTGATATAATAATAATAATTTAGTCCATCAATATTGACGGTTTTAATTTGACGCAGACGTACCTAGACAGGTATTCAGTAGGTAAATAACATCAAAATAAATGGGTAAGTAAATGAATGGATAATCAGTTAGTAGACCGTACCTAACGTGACATTACAGGGTTACTCGTACCTACTGTACTTACATAATAATTTCGTTTAGGATAGTAATGTGATGACCTACGGCTGTTGAAATTGACATGCCGAATAACTTGCCTTTTAACATGAGAGTCATCATAGGAATTTAAGTTCCTAAAGTTAGACGAAATATTTTTAAATGATGAGTAATCCTTGCTCTTGTTAATAGGACCAGAGACGACCCAGCCAAGTTTGGTTTCGGTTAATACTGGCTTACCGTCACCTAGTTTTATTCTCTGGCTTCCTAATAAGTCCCAGAATACATCAGCCCCTAAAATGATGTCAACAGAAGCAGGCGTGTTAAAAGTGGGATCAGCCAAATTAATATCAGAGGGTATATTTAAGTCGGAAACATTTACCCTACGACTCGGTGATTTTTCACTAATAGTTGGCAATACAAAACATTGAAGTTTTGTGAAATAATCATCATTAAGTGACTTCATGGACACTTGACACTTTTTATTGATTTTTGTCACCGATTCATTAACCTCCGTATACGAGGTGGGTATGACATACCCCAGCGGTAAAAAAAATCGTTGCAATTTTTAAACGAAAAAAACGCGTAAGTTGGTTTTCTCATAGCTGTAATGCGACGTTGCCGCTCCTGATCCGTGCAAAGCAGTCAGTCCGGCGTCTGCCCAGATCGTGTGACACGTACGTAAGTGCGCTTGGGTATCACACACCCCACCTTGTATAGCGCGTCCACCAAAAGAACCAAAGACTTCCTAGGAACTGCGCCAAAGAATTGATAAGTATTTCAAAAAAAAAAACCCCTTGAAAACTTACAAGAACCCGCCGGCAAAAGTCCTAATACAAAACATAGAAGACTGATTCTAATATTATGTGCCATGTGATTTTTAGTCCTCAAAGGTTTAATAGATTATAGTTAGAAGAAAAAAGTTAAGTTTTTGTACTTTTTAATAAAAGTCTATTGTAATGTAAAAATAACAGTGTTTTACTTAATTCAATTCATTATTAGATATAAAAAAACATATTTATTATTATTTAACCAATCTGAATATCAATTATGCTAATTTTACTACCGTTACTGTTTGGGGTATATCAAACCCCACCTAGTATAGCATGATGAGATTGTCCACCTCGTATACGGAAGGTTAATACCTTGAAGAGATCTATTCACATTACATGTAGGCAGCTTAAGCCGCTCATACATCGATTCGTCATGAGACAACGACGTGCTCCCTGTATCGAGGACCGCGCGAGCGATGTGTTTCGTTGTTGTGCCTATCAAACAGTTTGACCAACGCCGTAGACAACACACTTCACCAGAAGCACTGCGCGCTGGTGCCGCTGGCGGACAGAGCCACGTCCGCATCAGCCGCGGGAGACGACGGGTCGGGGTTGAAAGTGACCTCTGAGGTTGAAGATGAAGAATCAGGCTTATTATGAAAATGAATACCTATGTACAAGCGTGTTATGCTTGCGGTGACAAATTTTGCAAACCAACCTTTTTGCAACGATTAGCAAAATGACCATTACTGAAACAATTGAAGCAAATCTTAAATGATGGTATAAGTTGCAATCTTTCTTTACTTGATAGTTGCCAAAACTGAGGGGCAAACACTTAAATGATGATCTGAGTTGCACTTAGGGCAAGCTTGAAATTGTGAATGAGGATGAGCGTGATTATTACTATCGACAGAGACAAAGGGTTTAAGCTTTGATTGGCCTTTAGTGCAAGGGGAATGATGATGAGTAGAGTCGCCGGCGAGTCAATTCTAACGTCCTCATATAAGTCAGCAGGCGCTGTCGAAGAAATGATATGAATGAATGAAATGTAATGCGCTGATTTTGTCTAAGCGACCCTTATACCTCCCACTCGCGAAACGTTTTAGAGTCTAGTTTCTGCGTGCTAATATGAATGAGAAGCGTGTCCCAATGTTCGACGGGTTCACCTAACACTGTAATGCACGCATGTTTTTATTAATTGGTCAATCATATGCTTTAAAGTTGCGGATGATTCCTTGTGATAGCCTCAATATTAAATAAGGACGACACATGATTTTGGGTTAGCAAATGTTTATTGTCAATCTATCACAGAGAAGCCTCCACGCAACACTATAATTCTGAGCCGAGAAGTCAATAGATTGGGATCACCAGAGCAGCAGACCCTTCCCAAGGAAGCCCTGAGGTAGTGGAATTTATTCACGTCATCTATGTCACAATTAGAATGAATTAAGCTGGAAAATGTATCGTGGAACTCGAGCCAGTTTCGTACATCCACTAAATTTGGGTAACTGGATAGTGGGGTAAATTTAACGAGTCGGTTACTTACTGATTTTCCAGAATCGTGACTAGAATCACTGGTAGGGTCATGTTGTGATTTAGCATACGTATTTATAAATCTTGAGCTCTAGCGACCGCGATATAATAATTAGACTCGAACTCAGACCTTTCTGTCAGTTGCACATTCACGTCATCAGCTAAACATTCTAAGCTAATTTGTACTTTCATCAAATTTATCGTACATCAACTCAAGCTTGCCGAGTCGCTTTTGCAATTCATTTGCACAAAGCGGAGTCGATAATGAGTCGCCAAGCGAAAATTAAATAATTAGAAAATAAAGTTAACTGGCCTTTATAACTGCCTCTCTTCCTAATCAGTTCCTTCTCTTCAGTCATCTTTGGGAACGTAGGAAATACACGCTTAAGAACCTGAATTCAAATAAAACAAATGTTAACATACAATGTTTATACACCCTATACTTATTATCGGTATTTTTAAACAATAAATAAGTCCGTACTAAACTTGTACTTAACGCAGTCTTACAGATATTTAGAATCACAAAAATATAAAATAAAGTGACCTATTTATACCTAACTGTAATTAATAACTATAAATGTTCAATAAATAAAAAACTTAAATTGCAAAAATAAACAATAAATGCATTAAAATTAAATTCGTGCTAAGCGGTCGCACATGCGCAGCAACGGCGCGACCTACCGCGAACCTAGTTATAGTGCGAAATTGTCGCGAAATTACAACAAATTATTATTAAATAAGCGCAAACAAACTAGTTCCGGAATGCAACAAATCAATTTTATAAGTTTTATGCAATAGCTAATGAGGTTTCAAGATACAATTACGAAATAATAACAACAAAATATAATGTACTGACCTCCGTATGAACATTTACATACTACCTTTACATGAGAGTATTGGGTTGAAATTATTACTCCCCTAATTAATCCTGGTCCAAATAATAATATCTTCAGTCATCCGGCGTAGAATAGGGCCATGAGCAGGGAAAAAAATCAGGTTTGGTGAAAATAAATAAGAGGCAGCTTGTTTCCAAATTGGCGCGTATAATCGAAGTAAAAAAAAGTATAAAGTAGGCACAGATATCAAATTAATGCCTAAGAATTATGAATAAAAATTAAAAATAAGTTAATGCGGCGTGGCTTCGGAATTTAAATCCACGGAGGTTTCATTTGACGAAAAGGCTCCAACACTATGTTTGTCTATAAGATACAAATTTGTAAATCCATCACTGCTGGTGACAGACAGAGGTGTCTTGGTTACGTAGTCCCGCTGTGTACAGTCGAGTTCAAAAATATGTATACACTTTAGGACCCTGTCACAGTACAGTATAAGAAAACGACTTCCACTATCTTATAAATATGTATTGTGACAAGGTCCTAAAGTGTATACATATTTTTGAACTCGACGGTACCCCTTAAGTACGAAACCGCAAAAGTTTCTAATGCAGCGTAACAAATTACGAAACCAAGTGCTTATAAAACGAAATTAGCAACGTAAATATATTTGAAAACTCGCATCAGATTATACCTAAGATCATTAATTAAGTTGCTTACGCTGGCTGCTAATTAAGCGCTATTTACCATTTACGTTCGTCAGCTATTAAGGTGGGTGACCTTTTACATTTTGCCACTGATAAATACCGCAAGTCTAAAAAAAGAAGGGAGGAAGATATTAAGGTCGCTATAAAAGTTAATAGACAAAGTGATGAATAGAAACAACGAAGTATACAAATTTTGGTAATGGCGCAAAAATAAATTAAAAATTGACGCATGTCAAATCAAAGCGGGATTCAAACCCAAATCTGCAATGTTCTGGTTTATTAAAGCACACCAATTAAGCTAGTGAACTCGGTAGTGAATCCCCGAAATTTTTACTTGCTTACTGTTTTGTCGTTGCAGAACTACTCATGACATGCTTCTTGTATACCAAATTTTTATATGTCGACCAACCCCCTGTTATGCACCTGTTCCATTGGTACTGTTTTTCTTTTAATTTTCTTCCTTTTTCTTTTTAAAAGAAGCATTGCAATGGAACAGGTGCATAAAATAGTACTACAAGGTAGTCGCTGAAAACCAGCGTCGGGGCAGGTCACTCGGACCTGCACCGACAATTTGCTGAGCGGCCGCCTATTTGGCGCATAAATATCATAATTGTTCTTGTCTTTTTTTTATTTGTGTATTTTTTCTTTTATATTGTGTGTATTTTACTGTGTGTGTTTTGTGCCAAATAAAGTTTTCATTCATTCATTCATTCATACTCACTGCAAAACGAGTTTTGCAACGACAAAACAGTCCTGGGATGTCGAAATTTTGGCATGGGCAAGTTTGAAGTCCTTGCCTACAATGGACCATCAGGTGGCTAGTAGGTGTTCTCTGTCTCTCTTTCTCTCTCTGATTTTCTCTGTCATTCTCTTTCTCTGTTTCTCTCTCACTCTTTCTCCATTTCTCTCTCTCTCTCTCTCCGTTTCTCTCTTATTTTTATCTCAATCTCTCTTTCTCTTATTAAGTGACAGTTCTAGAGCATGTTTCACAACATGGTCACTAACATTTAATTATAACGGGATTGCTACCATATATGTATGTGTGGTACCGGAGATAGACGCAAAAAGAATTCGTAGGATAGTTACACCTTTGTCGAAAAAAATATGACTTAGGCACCATTTGCTTTACGGTAGTACAATGTTTGTCTAAAAACAAAATCAAAAGCACTTACATAATACTTTTAACAAACGCCAATTCGTTCTTTCAAGTGTATTACACAACTTTTATTCCACTTTGTTCTCCAAACAGTTTTAGCTCCAACGATTTATTGGCGTGTCCTTACAAGATTTAATGCCCCAGATAAGACATATTTCTTAGTAACATTTTAATGCTTTCCAGAATTAGGACTTATTATTTTTAACTCAACAACATATTTGACACCAACGGAAGCGTAGTGTAGGACTAAGTATTTTTTTTATGAATGAATGAATGAATGAATTACAGAATTAGGAATCACTTTCCCGCAGAGAATGTGTGAAAAAAAATGGCCTGTACTGTTAGTGTCATGTGCGAATAAATAAACATCTTTTATTTTACATCTTACAGCGTAGAGTACTATGCTTTATACTTCCTTTCATGTCAGATCGTTGTATGTGAAGACATCTGATATTTATTATAACGACAAAGATCTCGTTAAAATCTTATTTCAAAGCTCTTCCAATAATTTACCTCACCGTACGCAAAATTAACGTTCCGTACCGCGTAAACGGTAACGTAATAGCCCGCCGGTTTGATGCGTGCAGCCCATCTGGGCCTTTGATCAATTTTTCCTTTTACATGCCACGCTAATTCCTATCCCGAAGGACGGGACTATCAGTCTCAATGATCAGATAATTTTGCGACTTTGAAGTTTAACTTTTTGCAAAGTTGAAATCTTTACCATTATGAATCGATCATTGATTATGATTCGATTTGGCTAAAATCTATTTCATCCAACCTGTCTCAGACCACTGATGGACATTTATTTTTATGTGATATGTAGCAGACGAGCAGGCGGATCACCTGATGGTAAGCAATTGCCGCCGCTCATGGACACTTGCAACACCAGTGGAGTTATAGGTAAGTGCGCTGCCAACCTTTTATCCCCTTCCCCCCCGGGTGGGCCTACGGTTACCCTCACTCAGTGCTGTAACTAGCCCTTTATGCACCCGGTGCGTACTTTAGTTGTTTCAATATCGCTTCAAATTGCGATACAGTACAGTAGGGCGGTCTGGTCATTTCTGCGCCCCTGGAGGGTCTGCGCCCAGTGCCTGGGCACCGCAGGCACCGCCCTATTTACGGCACTGTCACTCACTCAGCGAAACACAGCACAGGGGCTGCTTTACGCCGGTTTTCTGTGAGGCAGTGGTATCACTCCGGTCGAGCCGGCCCATTCATGCCGAAGCGTGGCTCTCCCACATAATTATGCGTCGTCCAATGCTCGCTATTTCATTATTTCTTTGGCTTGATGTATCCAATCATCAGCTGTTTTCGCAAATCACTTCATATAGCATACCCGAAAGGTCTGAGAATTAGACTTTCCATTTTAAACCAAAAATAAACATCATAAAAATAATTAAACTTGGCTCTCATTTCATATTAATGTCTTTGATAGAATGACTGTTACAGGTTCAATTTATTATCATCATACAACAATTATTATTTTTGAAGTTTTTCCAAAAGGAACAATTATATTCACCATACTGCCAAAAAACGTAATTTCTTATCATGTTTGACATCGTAATTTGGAGATTGAAACATGAGTGTAGACAAAGTACACTTGTTCACAAAATACAACAACTAGTAACATAATATCCCGCCGGTCGGATACGTGGAGCCTGGTACGGCCTTTGATCAATTTTTCCCTTTATAACTCTAATTTCTACTGAAGGATGGGGCTTCAGTTTCAATGATCAAATAATATCGCAGAACGAACGTTATAATCGCTTAGTACTCTTAGTTAGTCGTTTTTGTATATTATAGGTAACTAGCGGCCGCCCATGACTTTGTCCGCGTGGAAAAGTATCTTTTTACCCCACTATTAACCCATTAGAACCCCTTTTTCGCAATAAAAAGTAGCCTATGTCCTTTCTCAGGGTCTAGACCATCTGTATACCAAATTTCATTTAAATTCGTTCAATAGTTTTGGACAGAAAGAGTAACAGACAGACAGACAGACAGAGTTACTTTCGCATTTATAATATTAGTATGGATTTTCAAAGCAAATTATGTACCCACATAGTAAGTACTAAACTATTTTACAGACAGGCTTTTTGACCTCGATCCCACCCACCTGAAAGTGAAGATCATTATGTCTTTAATGCCCAAGGTTAACTTTAAATTAGGGATATTGCATTATTATGTAAGTTTCCTTAAAAATAAGTTAAATTATGATTACTTAGAAATGTCTCATGTTCTCTGTTACATAAAAGTGACGAGTTCTAATTGAAGGGTTTTGGACGTGTTATCTGGCGTCGACGTCGGCTTGAGGCAGATCCACAGCTACTCCAGTTGTTGGTAACGCAGCCACTTCTACCGTAGTCAACGTGTTTCTAGTGTGTACGCTCCCTTAAGGCCGCCTTAAATTTACTTGGCAACATTTCTCCACGGTCCAACTCCAATGCTTTCACAGTCGTTGAGATAGTGTGAATTTTTCATTCGCAACTTGAGAACTTTGCCTCTTTGTCGGAAAGTCGTACCCAAATAGTATTTTCATGTTCATCTTTCGACTACCTTCGTCGTTCTAACTGTTTTTGGTTACTTTTTATTTTTTAAACTCGGTGACTTTTTGTTAACTTTAGGACTAATGGCTATGAATGAAGTTTGTTCAAGTAGAGACGGGGAATGACTATTGATTCTCGTAGTGTATGCACAGTGCAAAAAAACTTTGACAGTCTCGATGGCGCAGATACTAAGTGTTCGCCCGAAGCGCGACAGGTCCCGGGTTCGATTTCCGGTCAAGTCAATTTAGGAAGTTTCCTTAGTTCCAAGAAAACTTAGATTCTGGGTGTTTTGGGTTGACGCTCCCAGTTAATTATCGTCATCTGGTACTCATAGTAAAGGGGTTGCCCTAGTTTGAGACCAGGTTGATTGGTGTGATTGTCTGGCGCATAAAATTACATTGGCAAGTGATAAGAGCGTCACACATTTTCTATTATGTACAAAAGTTATCATTACTTAATTTAATAATTCAGGATGGTATTTTGCTGATCATGTAAGTTATTTCGCTGATCATACAAGTAATAACTTGTTATGAATACCGGTAATAGTAGAGGAACGTCTTTCAGTCCCTGCTATAGACTATCTCGTCTCCGATACTTGATTATTAACTTAATAGGCGGAGTTCGGTTCTAATTTATCGCAACAACTTGATTGACAGATCGGTAATGAATCGACCTCTGAAAGAGGCATTGATTTATTGAGTCGGTCTTTATTTAGCGATGTTGACAAATTATAAGGTTTTATTATGATGCTTTAAACTCGATTAAGTTGAGTTTAAAGTTTTAATAAGTAAATTTTGTCGTTTAGCTACGCCTTACGGTTTTATCTGTAAGGTAATAGGTATAATTGTCGTTTTATATTGGATATACAATATTTATGATTCGTAGTTTATGTGATATTCTGATATGTAAGCTATATTATTGTGAAGTTTAAAAGAAATCTATTAAGTAGCTTTTGCGTGAAAGAACCACAAACATACTTATATACATACACATTACTTATATAATACACCCTCTATTTTTTTTGTGTTTAAAATATAGTTGAAAGTAGGATTGACTGGGGTAGTTTATGTATTGGTTAGCTTCACGGATAAATTTGAAATAAAATGAAGTGGAAGTAAGTAAAGTGAAATTAAAAAAGATTATTCAATTTAGGTTTTAACTGTGGGAGAGCCACGCTTCGGCATGAACGGGCCGGCTCGACCGGAGTGATACCACTGCCTCACAGAAAACCGGCGTGAAGCAGCCCCTGTGCTGTGTTTCGCCGAATGAGTGAGGGTACCGGTGGCCCACTCGGGGGGGAAAGGGATAAAAGGTTGGCAGCGCACTTGTAACTCCTCTGGTGTTGCAAGTGTCCATGGGCGGTGGCAATTGCTTACCATCAGGTGATCCGCCTGCTCGCCTGCTACCTATCACATAAAAAAAGGTCTATACAGAACACTTTTGAATGGGACTCATGTTGCAAACCTCCTTTGTAACCACATGATGCAATAAAGAATATGACTATGACTATATAATAGGTACTCTGATTCATAATCATGTAAAGTAAACTGACAGATGTCAATGTGTCATCCCCATACAATATCACTCAATTTGACACATGCAAAATGTCAAAATGAATAGATATATCATTTTCATCTGTCAGTTTACTTTACATGATTATGAATCAGAGTATAGGTAATACTAATTTCTTGTGTTTATGTCAATTATTTGTATTATGGTGGTAAAATTAAAATATGTTTTTTCTTTTTTCCTTTCTTTCTTTTCTTTCCAATGTATTTTCAACTGGTTCGAAATGTAGTTTTCTGCCGAGAAGACATTGCTTGGGTTTCGATTGCAAGTACTCTTGTTTGCTAAGCTTGAAAAACTCCGGACAGTAGGAAAACCTCGCGGTAGACGGCTAATCCTTTTACTGCGATCGCAAATCGAAGTGGACGTAGGTACGGTAAGAAGATTATTCGAGTTTTAAGGATAGGGTTTCAGCACAAAATAAATAAAGTGGACTCGGAAAGTCAACTCTAGCTGACATTGATATCGAAGAATAATACCTGATAGGGGCTATAGCGTGTGAAAAATCCGCTATATACAGGATGTAACAAAAACGTGGTATCATCCCAAAGTGAACCGATTCTGACACAGTTTACAAATCTCATTTTAGAGTATTTAACCTGCCAAGTTAATATTTCGATTAGTAATATTTAATTGAAATCCGATTCTTCTTGAAATCCATTTCAATTCGCACATCACTAATGAGCAATCAGCTGATTGGGATGTTAACCTTTGACCGCTCCTTTTTAAATAGTTACCGCCCCTTGCATTCCTAACAATCGCTTGCATACAAAATTTAATAAATGGATTACGGGAAGATTGTTTATCTTTTTTTTTTAATTATTTTTTATTAATTTGAAACTTTGCATATTATAGAACCTACACAAGGTACACATTTTTTTTATATGTGATAGATAGCAGACGAGCAGGCGGATCACCTGATGGTAAGCAATTGCCGCCGCCCATGAACACATGCATCAAGTGCGCTGTGACGTACCATGAGACTGAGGTCCAAGTAACATACTAAAGAGGATCTATTCATGTTACCTATTAACATCGTAAGGCCCAGATAGCAGACGCGATGGCAAATCAATTGTTTTATGCCTTTTAAAAGGCTTTTGGGTCTCGGGATTTAAACGACTAATATTTAACGATGTATAGAAATGTAAAAAAAAAATTGTAGTGTAGTTACTACTACTTTTCTGATATTAAAAACTATAGTCAAACTGTTTGCAGATTTCATTTGGGTATTGTTCTGCGAAGGGTTCTTGCTTGTTGAGAGTGGATATGGATTGCATGTGTATGTTTTGCTTTCAAACATATTGGATTCCATTTTGATTGAATATGGAGTACATACAGAAGTCTTGTTTAGATTTCGATAACTGAGACTCACAGTTTTTTGGCGCTCACTTTACGATACTTTCTGACGTTTGTGCAACAAAGCCGTTGAAATTGACGGCCTCGATGGCGGAGTGGCAAGTAGTATTCGCAAGAAGTGCGAAAGGTTCCGAGGTCAAGTCCATTTAGGAAACTACATTTTCTAAGTTTTCTTAGGTCTGAGTGTTCTAAGTTGACGACCCCATTTAATTATCATAATCTGGTCCTCATAGACAGGGTTGTTCCTAGTTTGAGACCAGGTTGATTAGTGTGATTGTCTGGCGCATTTATTTATATACTAGCGGCCGCCCGCGACTTCATACGCGTGGAGTTAATTATTGACACCGTCATATTTTGGAAAATCCACACAATATATTTTTATAAATTGTAGCCTTTGTGTTATTCTGATGTATAAGCTATATTGTGGTAAAGTTTCATTCAAATCCATTCAGTAGTTTTTACGTGAAAGAGTAACATACATCCATACAAACTTTTGCCTTTATAATAGTCGTAGGAGGATTTTGCATCAAAATTCGTGTCAAACGGAGAAACCTCTCCGAAATCATCGATACACAACTCAGTCTCCTTTAGCATCCCCCTTAATTTATACTACCCGCACCGTGCGCTCAATAAATCGTCCCCGAAAATCTCGTTAGGAGCCAAACGGAATAACACTAAACGCTGCTATTTAATCAAACATTAAGTCTAATTGTATTATACTTGATTTATAACTTGGAGTGCCTCCAGTTGAAAAGTTAATCAGCTAAAAGCTTTTTTCCTTCTCAGGATTAAGAAACGAGTTAATTTATAGCGTACTAGCGGCCGCCCGCGACTTCGTCCGCGTGGAAAAGTAACTTTTACCCCACTTTTTAACCCTTTACAAACCCTTTTTCGCAATAAAAAAGTAGCCTATGTCCTTTCTCAGGGTCTAGACCATCTGTATACCAATTTCATTTAAAATCCGTTCAGTAGTTTTGGCGTGAAAGAGTAACAGACAGACAGACAGACAGACAGACAGACAGACAGACAGACAGAGTTACTTTCGCATTTATAATATTAGTATGGATTGAAGTCTTTTTATTATTTTTGTTTCTTAATTACAGCTGTGAGGGCTCTGCATATTTCATTTTGGATAAGCGGGTTTGAAATTATATTTTGTTTTGTATTGGAATGCTGGTTTTGAGTAGTAATTAAAGTTAATTGCTATTGTTTCTTTGGGGGAATTAGTGGGTTAAAAAGGAGCGGCAAATTTTGCGAGGAAATCTTCTTAAGAGCGTTTATCCGTAAGAGTCACACTTAAGTCAAAATCATTGATTTCCGATGGAGAATAAAATGATAATCTATACAGTTTGTAAATAAGATATTGATGTCAAATTATTGCAGATTTCATAATCTAATGCATAATTTCAAAATATTTTCAAATGATCATTTAGTTTTCTCGTTAGAACAGTTTTAATACAATCCCTTTTTGAAACTTGTGGTCGAAGGTCTACGCAAATGCTCGATAATAGTAAAACTATAAACGACAAACTTATGACAATATTTCTATTAAAAGAACAATAACATATATTAGGGCATGGCTACAAAACAATAGTGATTACTGTAAGTTTTCATACAAGAAAAGTGTACTCAAAAGTATCATTGTTAGTAATTTTTCGAGTTATTACACGTATTAGTTTAGGATGAAATAAAAGGTATTCTTGATTTTTTTAAACCTAATAAATGAAGAAATTTACGCTTTAAAACGTGGTATTTTTTTAACTTTAATAACTTGTTTTTTTATTTTATTATGAATCATTTAGTACTACTATATAATCGGCGCAGAATCGCACCAGCGCTCAGTGCCGGCCGAGGCCTTTCCGAGGTAGGACCTATGTCGCTCCCGGTCACCGCGTGCTACGTAAAATTTTATTTGAAATTGGAGATTTTTTGACGCGACTGAGACGGATTGATACTTTTTGTTTTAAGAATATTAATTTGTTTTAACCAAACAAAATTTTGGTGAGTACGAAGGTAAAGAAATGCAATTCTAGTAACTTCCATAGATTAATATATTATATTCTTTACATTTTACATAATAATATAAAATGTGATATAAAAGGCGCTATTCGGGGAAGAAAAGGAAAAGTTATGGTACTTAATTTGGCCAAAGCTAATGAAGCTAAAACGTAAGTTACCGCGAATCCACTTTTAATGACATAGCTGGTCATAATCTATTCACATTTTTCTTTTACGATGATTTCATTACGTTTATTGCTAAAGGCAGAAAAGAGAAGGTCAAATACATGAGAATACCACCGAAGAATTGGAAATAGTTGAATCGCAAACTACAGAAACATGACTATGATTTTAAAGTAGAATTTCATCAACATCATCATCAGCAACCCACACTCGTCCACTGCTGTATTGGGTTTTGGGAGTCAATGACAAACTTATTTGTTGGTACTAAACGATATCTTTATTAAATCGTTTTATAGGAGAGTACGCATGTTTACAAATGTACAGTTAGCAGAGTAACAAGACTCACAGACAGAGCAAGACTAACTATCTGAGTCAACAGACTCCACAAGACGAACCGGCCGAGTCGACAAGACTCGCTGGCATCTCAAGACTTACTAACATCTCAAGACTTACTAACTGAGTGATCCCTCAGGATTCAAGGTCGAAATATGTATTCGTAAAATGAACCTTATTAACAAGTGCAACAAGAGGAACTCTATTACTATGCAATTAAGTGCAGATTAGCATGGGACGAGTTTGAGTTATTTTTGATGTATTCCAACATGCTGGACATAGGTCTCCTCTAATGCACGCCACTGCTCCCGATTTTCAGCCACTCTCATCCAGCCCACACCAGCCAGCCTTCGAATGTCATCATCCCATCTTGTCGCAGGGCGTCCAACACTTAACCGAGTCGCGGTCTCCACTCAAGGACTTTACGGCTCCAACTGTTGTCAGTTCTGCGGCTAATGTGACCAACCCACTGCCGCTTCAGTTTGCTAATTCGGTGGGCTATGTCGGTGACTCAGGTTCTCTGTCGGATTACATCATTTCTGATGCGGTTCTTCAGAGATACTCCGAGCATAGCCCTTTCCATAGCTTTTTGAGCGACTTTGAACCGGGTGGATTAGTCCAGCCACGTCCACGTCTCGGCACCGTAAGTCATGACCGCGAGGACGCACTGGTCGAAGACTTTCGACTTAAGACTTTGAGGGATGGATGACGAGAAGACTTGACGAAGCCTACCAAATGCTGCCCAGCCTAGCTGAATTCTTCTATTGGCTTCTCTCTCGAAGTTGTTTCTGCCTAATTGGAGCGTTTATCTTAGATAGACATATTCCTGGACAATTTCGAGAGGTACTCCATTAACAGCGACCGGTCCCGGATCAACGAGCTCGTTGAAAATGACCTTGGTTTTATCCAAGTTCATCCGAAGATCGAAGTGATTGGAAGATTCAGCCAGGCTGCTCGCCTGTAGGCCATGTAAGGTTTCCGTCAAGATGACGATGTCGTCTGCGAATCGTAGGTGTGACATGTACCCGCCATTAATATTGATTCCGCGCTCTTTCTAGTTTAGCGTTTTGAACAAGTCCTGCAGCGCAGCGGAGACGAGTTTCGAAGATATAACATCTCTTTGTCTCACACCACGTCGTAGCAGGACAGGCTCGGTTTGGCCATTTTGGATTAATACGGACATATTAGCGACGTTATACAGACACCTCAACACCTCGTGCCAAGTCGATATCGCCAATCGACTTGGCACCTCTGCAAGGCCTCGAGAACAGACCAGGTCTCGACGGAGTTAAAAGCTTTTTCATAGTCCACAAATGCCATGCACAGGGGCTGGTTATATTCTTTGGTCTTCTGTATAACCTGTCTCACTGTGTGAATATGGTCTATGGTGCTAAAACCGTCGGAACCCGGCTTGCTCTGCAGGTTGAGCTTCGTCAAGTCTTCGTGTAAGGCGATTCGAAATGACTCTTGAGAACAACTTATAGACGTGACTTTGGTCGATAGTTCTTCAGTAAGGTTTTGTCGCCTTTCTTGAAGAACAATACGAACAAGCTCCGCGGCCACGCCCTAGGAGTTCTCCCGAAGAAAATAACCGAGTTAAATATACGTCAAAGTTCCTTCAACACCGGCTTGCCGGCAACTTTCAGAAGCTCGGTGTGACTCCGTCTTTTCCCGGGGCTTTTCCATTTTTAAGTTGTCCAAGAGCTGCCTCGATCTCCTCCAAGCTGATGTCGGGTAGATCCTCCGTCGCATGGCGTAAAAGAAGGCAAAAAGTTTCTGGCTCTGATGTGACGACTCCTCGATTTGTTTTGGTTAACTTCGACAGGTGGCTCCTGTCAAGCTGTTGTACGAAGACTTTGGACCCCCCTGGTTCTGCTCAATTGCTCTCTGTATTGAGAGTGAATTGGAGCTTCGGAGGTCACGTCTTAACAGCTTGGAGATGGACTTATTTAGAGCCCGTTGTTCTGCCGAAGTGACTGATGGATCTTTCCGCCTCTTGTCCATTAAATCCAGAGTATAGACCGCTTGCTACTCACAGAACTTTGTGCCCTCGTCCCGAAGGATTTCCACCACTTGGTCGAATTCTTCGTCGATATATACGTCAATTGTGGTTTCCAAGGCAGTGAATCGATTTTCCAATTTCAGTTGGAAGGCATCGGAACCAGCGAGTGATTGGAGCAGATTTGGCCGGAGCATGGACTTCATCAACCGAGAACGTTCAAGCTTAAAATTGATATTCAAAGTGCCTCTGAGAAGTCGGTGATCACTTCCGGTTTTAAACCTATTGATCACTGAGACATCTCTGAATATTCGCTTAATGTCCGATATATATTATGAAGTCGATCTCATTTTTAGTCATAGTATCTGGGCTCTGCCACGTCCATTTCCTCTGGGGCTGTTTCTTAAAGAATTGATCCCAGAAAGGGATCAAATTGAGGGTTTGCAACAGTTTTATAATGTATAAATACAACTGTTTTATAATGTATAATGTTCTTTTTTATTAAATGATTTATTAAACAAAACATGACATCTTTAAGTATTTAATTGCTTACCCGTCCTGAGTAAAAAAGGTAGGTAGGTATCTAAATGATATACCTATTTTTTTATTTTTCTTAAATCAAAAAATCAAAAGAATAACAATAAATCAACGTTGGATTTATTTTATTTTATTTAACTTGCAATTTAATTTTACAACAATACAGTAATTTACTTTGCTATAAAGCGAAAGGATCAAAATTTGTCAGTCTAACTATAAAGAAAACGTACGCGGCAACTCTATGCAAACAGTAACACATGCTTATGTGTGAGTGAAATTTTGCAAATCAAAACCGAAACATGACATTCCGCACTAGCCGAGAACGCTCTTAATGGAATAATTTTATACATAAATACCTAGATTATGTTACAGTTTTAAAGCATACTTGAATTTAATTTAATAATACTATTCCAAAATGCGCTGGGGTAAGTTATTTTGGTATTTGGCATTATTTGGTAGTGACCCTTGCTCATACACCAAAGGTCGTGTCAGGGTGTTATATTGTATTTAAATATTATCTTCTATACTATTTATAAAGAGATAACTGCAATAGACAACGACAAGGCTTATAGGTAAACCGAAAACACGAAACGCTTGCGCGATGTAATTGGACATACCGCCATCTATTGGTTCATTTCTGAATTACGGTCCCGAAGCGAAGTGAGGGCGGGCCACTAGTGTATTATATTTGTGTTTCCTCTGTTGTCTGATATCTCTAATACAAGTGCTTCTTACTACGGAGTCAGGTTCATTATAAGAGATAGTCAGGAGTCATTACATGAGATATTGTGAGAAACTATAATGTAGTTCGCCGGCGTGCGTGCACACAATCCCGGAGCAAATGGCACTGTTTGTTAATTTTGAGCAAGGATCGCGGGCCAGGGAAAGGGGCGTGGCTTGAGCTTCGACGCGAGTTTGCCGGGATTTATCAATGAAATCTCGAGGCGGTCGAATACGCAAATCGATACTCTCTACGCTTTCTATCTAGGTGTGCGTGTCACACATTAATAATGAATTGTTTACCAAAATGGCTTAGTTTAATGGTAATTTTGGGAATTCGACTATTTTAATTTTGACTACTATAATGATCAGGAGTCGATACTGAAGTACCAAAAAAAAATGTAGTAAAACAAAATAGGGTGTATAATGTATTATACTGCAAGGGCTACTTTACCAATTTTTTAATTCAATCAAATCAATACAATCTACTAAAAATGCGCGATGTAAATGCACAAAGTGGATTTGCGAATGCCATAAATTATGTAGTACCTAGATATATGGCATGTCGGTTGTGATTTTTCACGATCTATATTGACAGTGTTGTCTACTTCTAAAACTAGTCTTCTCTAGTCAGTTTTTTTTTTATGGCAGACAAGCAACGGTATACTCTGTGTAATCGA
>JABMDO010000519.1:0-25298 GCA_014851415.1 Cnaphalocrocis medinalis
AAGGTGTATATTAGAAAAATGTTTTTGAAAAATGTTCTTAGACCAGTTTCTAATAGAACTGCATACTTAACTCATTTTCGGAAATTTTGTGGGTTAACACAGTATTGCTTATTTGCGTCCATTTGCAAGTTGCACCCAAGGGACGTCACTAATAGTCGCAACTCTTTGTTAATTCAGTACGGAATCATTTAAAAGCTAGTGATGTGCTGAATGTAACCTAATCCATTCGTTTGCATTTATTTATTTACTAAGCGGCCGCCCGCGGCTTCGTTCGGAGTTAGTTATTGACACTTACCGTCATATTTTGGACAGTGCACACAATATATTTAAATAAATTGTAGACTATGTGTTCTTCTGATGTATAAGCTACATTATTGTAAAGTTTGATTAAAATCCATTCGGTAGTTTTTGCGTGAAAGAGAGGCAAACATCCATCCATTCATACTTACATACTTTCAAGTTTATAATATTAATTAGTGAGATTTAAAAACTTTATTGCACAAACTTCGTACAATAGGCACTGCACTGGGGATGAATTCGTATTTATAGTAAGTGAGTTTCGAAAGTCAGGTGTACGACGAAACATCAAAAAGTTAACTGTCTGCCCTCGACATAGACCAATACATATTTGAATCGGTCTGCATTGACCTCCGCAATGTGTGCTCACGCGATGGACAGACAGTTATTAACAGATGTTTACTTTAAACAGCGCGGTGCAAACCTTAACATGATCACCAGTTCACCGAAAATAAATACTTCTAGAATCTCCCAATAGGGTATTTGACTATATTTTTAAGAGTTTAATCAAATGACCCCTCCATTTAAGAAACATTGTTGAAAGAATTATTTGATTCTGATTTGAATTACCTGAGATGTCACAACTTTAAGAGCACATATTTCACGCAGGCCCAAAAACGCTCCATACAAATGGCTACTAGCGTGTGACCTCACACGCAAGTTTCTTGTATGCGCGTTTAGTAAATTTTGTTTGGTAGCTATATCAAATGTTTCGTTTATGTAAGTACATGGTTTTATAATAAAAGTTTGTGTATAATGTATGGATATCACTTCCACTAACTCTAATTTTTAATCAATCACTTCGTGAAGGAGTCTTTCCTGTCAAATGGAAACAGGCCAAGATAACACCTGTTTATAAAAAAGGGGAAACTTCCAATGTAAAAAATTATCGACCCATTTCCATTTTATCAACCTTTTCAAAATTGTTTGAATCACTAGTCAACCCGGTATTAAGCAAACATCTTATCAGTCATCTTAATGAATTTCAGCATGGTTTCCGTAAAGGCCGCTCAACCCAAACTAACTTAGTTGAATTTATCTCCGAAGTGGCGAGGGGGGTGGATAACGGTTCTCAGATTGATGCCATATACACTGATTTTGCCAGCGCTTTTGACAAGGTTAACCATACACTCCTCCCCAAGAAGTTACAGTCAAATGGTGTGTATGGTGGTCTGCTTGATTAGTTTAGTTCTTACCTCCATAAGAGGCCTGAGGCAGTTGTTGTGGATGGTTACGAGTCTGAGGAATACTATGCAACATCAGGAGTCCCTCAGGGATCACATCTGGGACCGGTGCTGTTTCTGGTCTTTATCGACGACATCACCTTGAATATTAAGCATTGCAAATTCAGTTTATTCGCGGACGATTTGAAAATTTATAGACAGGTTAACTCCTCGGAGGATATGGGTCTCATCCAACAGGATCTAGACAATGTTTACTCTTGGTGCAATTCTAATGCAATGTATCTTAACATAGACAAATGCTTTCACATAAGTTTTACAAAAAAGAAGAATCCCTACTTGTCCACCTACCACTTAAATAACAAAGCAATTAATGAATTAGAGGTGATTAGAGATCTGGGCGTGTTGGTAGACAGGGAGCTAAAGTTTACATCACATATCGATAGTATTGTCAAGAAAGCATTCAGCATGTTGAGATTCCTAAGGAGGAACACTGCTGACTTTAAGTTGATCCACACCCGTAAAATATTGTACAATGCTGGTCAGAAGTCATCTTGAGTACGCTTGCGTTGCCTGGAATCCAGTATATACCGTCCACTCCCAGCGCCTGGAGAGCGTCCAGCGTGCATTTACAAGGCACCTTGCTTACGTGTCCCCAGGTATCTCGCATCGAGCTCCATATGATCAAAGATTGTCATTCCTTAAGATGAACACGTTGCGCGACCGGCGTAGGCGTCAAGATTTGGAATTTCTACACGGGCTTTTAAATCGTAGGGTAAACAGTAGTGAACTCCTGGCGCAAATTAGGTTTTCGGTTCCAGCTCACGTACCGCGTCACCCAATCAAGAAAACCTTTTGTTTACCCATGTCTAAGACCAACCTGGGTCGCCATGCTCCCTTGCCGAGATGTTGCAGTGCATACAATGAGATTATTAAATCTGCTGACATCTTTCACGAGTCTAGATACAAATTTAGACGTAGTTTGACTGATGCCTTGTTGTCAACCAAGGAATGAAAGAATTATTATTAAGTATTATAGTTTATTGCTAATTTTAACATTATTATGATTACTTTAAATGGGTAGTTCAATGATATAATGATTTTTATAATATTATAAACTTTAAAAATGGACTTGCCCATGAAACTTTGAATGGTCACAAAACGACGTTATATTTTTAACTGAAAATGTTAGCCATTCGTTCTTATTTACCAATATTTTGATAGAGTATCAATATTTTTCACTATATCAAGATTAGTCAAATACCCAATAGGGTACTTGACTATTTTTTTTTTATGTGTTTAATCAAAAGACCCCTCTATTAAAGAAACATTGTTGAAAGAATTATTTGATTCTGATTTGAATTACCTGAGATATCACAACTTTAAGAGCACATATTTTACGCGGGCCCAAAAACGCTCTATACAAATGGCTACCAACATGTGACGTCACCCGCTGGTATCTTGTATGCGCGTCTAGCAAATTTTGTTTGGTAGCTATATCAAATGTTTCGTTTATGTACATAGTTTTATAATAAAAGTTTGTGTATAATGTATGGGTAGTTCAATGATATAATGATTTTTATAATATTATAAACTTAAAAAATGGACTTGCCCAAGAAACTTTGAATGGTCACAAAACCAGCTAGTCGTTATATTTTTAACTGAAAATGTTAGCCATTGGTTCTTATTTACCAATATTTTGATAATGTATCAATATTTTTTACTATATCGAGATTAGTCAAATATCCAATTGCATCCGTGCACCAAGAAACTTGCGACAAAATGTAAACAAGCACGTTTAAATCCCAATCATCGATAAAATCTCTAGTTACATAATTCTACCTACTGCAAGCATTTGAATAGGTGATCCCAATAGAGATGTAGTAATTAACCCCAAAAACGACGGGGTGTTATAACTTTGACTTTTCTGTGTGTGTGTCTGTCTATGGCATCGTAGCGCCCGAACAAATGAACCGATTTTGATTTTGTTTTTTATTTGTTTGAAAAATGAATAAAGGGGGATTGTTAAGTTGGGTAAAAATCGATCCAAGATGGCCGCCGTCACAAACATAATATGGAATGTAATATTTTTTAACACTACTCCCTCAATATGGGTATCATATAAAAGGGCTTGAGTAGCAGAACATATTTATTGTGACAATTTCAAATCCATGATCCGTCAGAAAATGAGTGTCGGGGGTTTTTTTAAATTTTATTTTTTTTATTTTACAGCTATAATACCTATAATATGCATAAAGTTCAAAATCTGGTGATCCTGTATGTTGGTTTAATGCTCTAAACGTATGGCACGTAGGTTAGTTAAACGCTAAACGAAAAAATATTGGTGAAGTTAGGTTGGAGCAGTCGGAGCAGCAACAAGCAGGAGCAACACAATCTTAAAATTCTCGGTCTAGTTTTTTCGGGCGAGTTTACGCCTAACTGAAGCTGGTACCTATATAAACCACATACTCACAACCACGAGATATGCTCTTTTGTTCTGGCATCGATGTTATATTGGCAAAGTTGTCGACACCAAATGTTGCCACCATTTGTGCTCCAGTTAAAATTCGTTCAGCACTGGTGAAGTTTTCCGCAAATTTATATGAAAATAAATTACAGAGTTCGGAAGACACTTTACATGATAAGTAGAGAACGGGGGCTATTTGCAGCTCAAAATTGGGACATATTACTTATGCTATAATAATATAAAAATAATAGTATTTTCCATTCAACTTTAGCTGACCAGATAGACTAGGTCGATTTTTTTTCGACTCGCAAATTGGCCGGATTGTTATCTATTGAAAAAGTTAGTAGCTTAGTTGAGCACTTTTGTTATGGGTATAGAACAAACAAAATGCTTTCATAAGAAGAATGTTTTTTCCAGGCTTGGAATTGAACACATCAAGGTTTTGATAAATAAACATCATAAAAAATAAAATAAAGTAAATTTTTTATGCAATCAAGTCAAAACCCAAAATCAAAAACTCTTCATTCAATTTAAGTCCATAATACAGAACGTTTCTGAATGTCAGTAATAGTATACTAGTGGCCCGCCCTCACTTCGTTTCGGGACCGTAATTCCGAAATGAACCAATAGATGGCGCTGTTTTGGTCAATAAATGTTTTCTTACTCTTACTTTTAAAAGATGGACAAAAATTGTCACCCATTGGGTCGATCAGTGGACACCGTCAACGTGCCAGGCCCAGAAAAATATTGTATGACGATTTTTAAAAGTCCGAGATTGGCACTTATGGGCGTTGGATAGGGATAAATGGAGGGAATTTGGGGGAGGCCTTTGCCCAGCAATGGGACTCTACAGGCTGACTAAAAAATTTGTCAACAAGAACAATTTTCAATATTGTAAGTTTCATGATTTAAAAAAGTCACTTTTTTGTTACAGACGGGAATGTGGGACCACACCTTATAAAGGTGAAAACTTGGAAATTTTATGAAACTTCTTCAGAACATTTGTTAAGAGGGTGGCAAAGAATTCCAGCAGAGATAAGTACCTATTGAAAAGTTTGTGTTGAGTTGAGTTATATAGGAGACTCCTTAGACGTGACTTGAGGACTTGAAATTTGTAATACACGCTTTTATTTAGAGTGGCCTAGGCTTAAAAAAATACCGCGCATAGTGAAACTGCGGAACCAGCTGCCAACAAAGGTGTTTCCGAGCAGATACAACCTCAAGAAAAAGCATTATAGCTTCCGTAAGACACAAAATAATTACACACAGATGGTAGATTCAGCCTGATTTTGAATTTCTTTTTTTTTTATATATGGCCTGTATTGTGTTCATGACACATTTAATTTTGCCAATGTCAAGTGTAGTTTAATAAAGTGTAGTCAACAGTCGAAGTCAGTCGAAGTCACAGTCACTCAATAAAACGCCGGTGTTTAGCGTTTTAATGTCCTAAGGATTCTGTGGAGACTATTTTTAACAAAGCCGTAGGTTTTAAGACTCTATTAGGTCAAAGCAAATTGTTCACGTGACAACTTACTCGACACACAATAGCAGTGTTAAAAACGACACAATTCAATGATTCATAAATTAATATCACCCTGCGGCACTTACTGCACAAAGTAACACCAAATTTGTACACTAAAAACCACTAGATACTAATTAAAATCTTTGGATTGCATCAGCCGATGCGGCTTGTTTCACAGTTACCCACAGAATCCCTGATTTTGAATTTAGAAGAGTTCGTTGATATATGCTAGGGTTCTTGCCCGGCATGAGTACATAAGCGCGCGGCCTCAACCACAGACCTCGACAGTTCGACAATCTTATGCCATAGGCTAGGATTAATGTGGTCGAAAAGGCGTATTTCCCCGTTAGTGCGCATGCGTGAGTACATGACACGTTTTTAGCTCTTAGTGGGCAGTCTACTTTCTGTGTGTAATTATTTTGTGCGTAAGAGCCGGCAACGCATTTGTGCCTCAGGTGTTGCAGATGTCCATGGGCGGTAGTGATCAGTTACTGTAAGTTGAGCCGTCTGCTCGTTTGTCCACTAAAACAATCTTGAAATGTCAACTCATACAGGGTGTAAGTATCTGTGAACATTTACATCGTTCCAACCATGTCTTCTATCAATCATTCTAAACCACTATTGTTCTATGACTTTTCGAAATAACGCATACCAAAATTCAACTTTTCAAACAAAGTATGTGACTTGATCAGTTTGTATTGGGAGACGAAAAGTACTTTTTATTTTTACATAAGTCGAAATCTATGTATTAACAATAAGTACTTAGTAAAAATTAGCTAATAATGTTTACTTTTGTCAAATTTATTTATTTATTTAACATCTTGATGTGATGTGACTTACAATAAACTATTCGAATTTATCGTGGCAGTCCAGTTTAGCCTCAGCTCCACTACACGTGGTATACCTACTTTAGGATAAAATACTTGCATTTTACAAAACGTGAAACCTTGATCTGAATATTTTATGTTAGCAGAAAAAGTAGAAGTACAAATATATTTTAGCTCTAGAACAGCGCACATAATCGAAATGTCCCCAAGAGATTTAGAATCGAGTATTCGTGTTCAGTCGAATATACACGTATTAAAGTAAAAGTTGTTAGGTTGGTTAGGTTGTTGAAAAGTTTTAAAAGCGAAAGTCCCTTGATCGTATCATCCACCTAATCATATGTAAGTAGGTCTCCCCCAATGCACGCCACCGCTCTTGATTTTCGGCCACTGTCATCCAGCCCACACCAGCCAGCCTTCGAATGTCATCATCCCATCTTGTCGCAGGGCGTCCAACACTACGCTTACCGAGTCGCGGTCTCCACTCAACGACTTTACGGCTCCAACCGCCTAATGCTGATTGGTAACTACAAGCCCGAGCTATGTTCAAGTTTGTATTGCTCGACTCGGGATCGAACCCTGGACCTAGAGATCACAGCCCGGTACTTCAACCACTAGACCAACGGGGCGTTGGCAATGGGGAGTAGGTTAGTGAGATGCTTCACATATTCGACTGACCGGATGGCGCATTTGGTAATGACCCTGCCTCATTTGCTAAATGTCGTGGATTAGATCCCCACCCTGCAAACATTCGTGTGATGAACACTTGTGTTTGTTCAGTGTCTGGGTGTAATATGTTTGTAACTATCTGAGTTTCCTCTTTGTCTGATATCTGTAACACAAGTGCATAAGCTACTTAGTACGGAGTCAGGTCAATGTATGAGATGTTATGAGAATTTATCTATATCTATACTATTTTTAAAGAGATAACTTCAATAGACAACGACAAGGCTTATAGGTAAACCGAAAACACGAAACGGTTGCGCGATGTAATTGGACACAGCGCCATCTATTGGTTCATATCTGAATTACGGTCCCGAAGCGAAGTGAGGACGGGCCACCAGTTTAGGTATATTTTGATGGGGCGCCATCATAACAGTCATCTATAAGACACCATCCATCTTTCTTAAAGCGCAAAGATATCTTACACACCATCATCATCAACTCCATGATGCTAGTGTGGTGATATCAAGGCTGCAAATAAACGTAGTAGGTAACATCATTACTACAGAACATTCAATAATTCGCCTGAATTGTCCTTCACGATTTCGTATTCTGAACGCTTTTCGGAAACTATTGAGGAATTCGGAACGAGGGGCTAGTGTTGTCACAATAAACCATCGATAGAGCTATCGATATATGAAATACAATACAAGTCACAATATTGTTAGCCATATAAATAGTCAGCTATTTGCATGTCAAGGTGTCAATGCACTATAAATTAGAGATTATTGTTTATCGTTATTAGATCGTCTCAACATGTAATATCAGAGCTGTCGCTCGGTACCCGGGGTATTCTTAGACCATGATTCAGGATTTAGTGATTACAATGAAGCGACTGCTTTTTGCCTTTGCAACCCTTTAACAGGGGAACCAGACGGACTAAATCATACTTGCACATTTCAGATATAATTTGAAACGTGCGGGTTTTCTCATGACGTTTTTCCTCACCACCGAGGTAGAAATACTTTAATGATCGTAGCTTTTGAAAGAATCAAAACTTTTATTACACATTTATTTATTTATTCTATTTATTTTTTATTTTATTACATTGGTACTTGCAAGCTTAACAGGAGGATAAAGAATTTATTATTATTAAAAAATAATAATTATTATTACTTAATAAAATAATATAACATAACAGCAAGCAGTTATCAATAGCGCCAAATTAGGTAATCCTAAAAATGCAGAGGTGGATACTCGGACTCGAGCCTACGCCCTCGCCGTATTGAAGGCATATGCACTGAACTAACACAAACTATTAGCTATCGATAAGTAACAAGGTTTCGAGATTAGCAGCACTAGGATAGACAAAGATACGAACCTCGTAAACTTATTTGGTTTGTTTATAGGGTCCTTGCTCCTAGTAAACTAGGTTGTTGCCTCTACTGAATATACCAGTTGTAGTATACAGGGTGTATCTGTTTACACATCTACATTTACATCACTTTTAGTACATCTTCTACCATGGACGTATATATAGCTTTGACAAGGGGGGTGTCCCACATTGCAAAACAATTATGAATCAACCCCCCCCCCCCGTGCTCTACGCATTCTTGAAGAACGTGAGGTTGATTTGTTGATTTGCCGTCCCAGGGCTATCTACAATTTGCTACCCCCCCCCCCCCTTAATTTAGTCGCCCTTGGCTATAGCCGATTCATATGTCAAACCAGGCCTCAATGGGGGGGGTCCGGACCCCCTGGACCCCCCCCCTTTTATACGTCCATGTCTTCTACCAACCATTCTGACTTTTTTACGATTTTGAGTGTGAGCGAGGACACCGGAAGCCCAATTGGTAGGAAAGGGTGTTGAAGGTCGGCAGCGCACTTGCGACTCTACTGGTGTCCATAGACCACCGTCCATACGGCGACCATCGCTCACCATCAGGTGATCCGTCTGCTCATCTGCCACCTATCACATAAAAAAAAAATATATAATAGAACCTATGTTTAAGTTCAGAACTCAATGCTATGGCAAGCATTGAGTTCTGTAACTTTTTGTGCAATAATTATTAGAAAATATGACGTGATCAGCAGCGCTTCCTATTGGTCCGTTATCACGCCATACGACGTGTCGGTCAGCGGGCCTTCCATCCTCTGGACCATTCACTTCTCCTCTAAACTCTTGCGATGTCCAAGTTATGAACATTATACTTAATTATAGTAAGCCAATTCTATAAAATATCATCTTTTATTTGTCTCAAGCATAGAACTCTTTTCTATGTATCCAACTATCTATACTATTTATAAAGAGATAACTTCTATAGACAACGACAAAGCTTACAGGTAAACCGAAAACACGAAACGCTTGCGCGATGTTTTAGCACAGCGCTATCTATTGGTTCATTTCTGAATTACGGTCCCGAAGCGAAGTGAGGGCGGGCCACTATTTATATATAAAAAAACTTTCGTGTTAAGTAGTCCTCAAAACCAAAGTTCCTCAGAAGACATCAGAATTTCGTATATTGACACCGATGTCGACCTTCAAAGCTATAACGTGGTGAACGATCTTCGATAGCCAACTTGCAGGAACTAATTAGGAACTGTCGTTTTCTCAACCAACTTGGGCTGACGTAGGTACCGCATTATAAAGATCGATGCCAACTAAGATGAAGGTGGAATATTCATCAGTGGACCCCAGTATATCAGCATCAGGTCCATTTACCCTGATCGGACTGGTGGCAAAGAATGAATCCTTGATGTAATGTTATGTAAGTTCTCCAACTGATATTCAGCTACTATCTTAACGATCAGCCACGTTCGCATGATTATGTATAGTGCCCAAGTGTGTGCGCAAACAGAGGTGCATTCTATATTTTACCCTCTTAATTCGAAATGTAACACCATTAGAGACACAAGTGCGCTGTCAACCTTTTTGAAACCCCATTCATCCCCCCCCCACCCCCCCCCCCCCCGAATGAGTATCTGGTACCCTGACTCACTCAGCGAAACACAGCGCAAGCGCTTCTTCACGCTGGTCTTTTGTGAGGCCGTGGTATCACTCCGGTCGAGCCGGGCCATTCATGCCAAAGTGTGGCTCTTCCACGGAAGTTTGTGGAAGATTTTTCCAAATACTAAACAGGTCAAAGATGCGTAAGTGTTCTTATCTTCTATGTTTTTCTTCTATACTATTTATAAAGAGATAGCTTCTATGGACGAACACCTACAAGATGTACCATGAGGTATCATCATCATTTCAGCCAATAGACATCCACTGCTAGACCTTGGCCTCCCCAAAGTTCTCCACACAGATCGGTCCTGTGCCACTCGCATTCAAGGGACTCCCGCGACATTCACTAGATCGTCGGTCCACCTGGTGTGAGGCCTGCCACGGCTGCGGCCTCCTGCACGCGGCCTCCACTCAAGGACCTTTCCACCATTTGGCATGCAAATAAATAAATAACAAAGCTTATAAGTAAATCGAAAACTCAAAATACTAGCGCGATGTAATCCACGTCTAGCGCCATCTATTGATTCAGTTCTTACTACTGTCCCGAAACTAAGTGAGGGCGTCCCACTTAACTAGTAGAAACTTTATACATAGGTGTGCTCTACGTCTCAGAATATCAGATGTAAGGGACAAATATGCTAATGAGTTTGTCAGTTTCATTGCGTAGGTAACATGGGTACTATTCTCGATACGATCTACCTGCTAGGCCCTAAACATTGGACAAGTTCAACAATCCTAATATTATAAACGCATAAGCTTTGAGGATGGATGTAAGTGATTATAAGTAAATATAAATTCACACATATCTCATACATTATACTATTAAGTAGCTTAACAGATATCATACAACAGAGGATCACAAATATAATACTTAATTACATACATAACAACATCCAGATACTAAATAACCCTCCTTTTGCTTTGCCGTAGTCGGGTAAAAACACACAACCCAACAACAAATCACTATTTGACATTTTCGGACTTTGAAACCAATATCTATGGATTAGAATTGAAAATAAAATGTATTCATGGCATTTTCAGGGTTTAAAATACCTAAACCTGTACTACTAATGACAGGATTGCTGGGTTCCCTTTTTCAAACCCTGCTTTGTGTTTCAGATATCCATGTACGGCGGTGATCACTTGCCATCAGGTGAGCCGTCTGCTCGTTTGTCCGCTATAATGTAAAAAAAACTCTTACAGTTTGGATTGCTCCATTCTCAAAATTCAACAATTTAACCCTCTGAATACAGTTTAGTCTGCAAAAATTAATTTCGCCCATAACAGTAACCACGTAAAAATGCTGAAAACATTACAAAGTTAAGTAGATATTGGTATTAGGGTTGTGTACTGGCACTTCTCTCTAAAAACAAGAAGTGACAAATAAAAAGTATTTTTTTTTATAAAAAATGGCATTAAACGTTATCAAATAATAATGTAACAAACAAACGCAGGATAGAAACCTATGACACTGTATGTAGTGACCATTTTTTTCCGAAAGTAAAAGAAATGCTTTTACTTTGAAATTCAGATGGGCAACTCTTAAGGATATACGAGTTACCCATCTGAATTTCAAACACATGTTTTGGCGCTATGAAAACAAAAAAAAGTTAAGGTTGAATTTAGATTTCAGTCAATAGAAATTTGGGTCATACAGTTACAAATTCACGATGATTATTTTGATAATTTCGGGCAATATTTTAAAAACTATCACGAAATTGGACGTATAACCCGCCAATCTAGTTGTCGACAGAATGTCCAGCATAGATATGGAAAACCTGAGTTTTGTGGTTAGATATTATTATATTTGAGCTCCAGTTGTACGTACAGGCAGCCATACTTGTCAAATTTCCTCAATTGATATTCAACCTAATGTGTTTGACAGTAAAATGAGAGTCGATTGAAGAAACTTGACAGTTTTGTATACTTTGATGTGTGGCTCTCCGTACCAACTTGTTCACATCACTCTACAAACGAGGGCAATGAAAATTAAGTACGACCCCATTACGTCGGTGTCGTTTAAAATATTCGAGACGGGAACGTCCCGTCCCGATGTGCAATCGTACGCTGGGACAGGAATTTCTGAATTCGAGACCGTTCTATTGCTCTGAACCGGAACTAAGTAGCATTATTAGGGCTGTGGAAAATCCTTACGTAAGGATAATTGCCCTGCATTGGACTGGAAATGAAAATGCTCTTAATTAACCAGGCATCGTACTCTATGATCTCGCGCGCGGTAGCTGCCTACCGCACATGGATGTAGTGTAGAAACTACAATTCCGAGGGCTTTAGACGTTTCGACGCGAACGTACGTCTCACTGCTTTTTTTTTTAAATTTTTCACTAAGGAATTATTCCTTGTTCGCGTGTTCTGAGTTTTAATGAAACTAAATTATTAATAAAAAAATAATTCAAATCATTCTCCCTGCGAAATGTGCCAAATAGAGTTAGCAGGTAGCACAAGAGACCAACCCCTATGCTGGTTTTCAGCGAATACCCATTAGTGTTATTATTTTTTCTCTCCAGATTCTCGATTGTTATATTTTTATTAAGTTTATAAAAACCGAATTACACAAAAAAATTAAGTTTTTAGCTGAAGATGAAAGTCGTCGACAGCCCTAGTTTCAATTCAGGCCTAATTTCCATTGGCGTCTGAGTTAACTTTTGTGTTTGCCATCCTCTTCTTTGCGAGTACATAATTGATTTGTTTTAAAGAAAACAACGCCTTTCGCCACGGATTATTCATAAACTTGACATGATGACGAGGGTATAGACATATTACATTTAATGCTTTGTAGTGTGTCACACCTCATCCAATAGAGAAGGTATAAATAAATATAAGGTTAGTTGGGAATAAGTCAATCAAAAAGTGTCACTTTTTTACATTTTATTTTATGTGATAGGTAGCAGACGAGCAAGCGGATCACCGATGAAAACCAATTGCCGCGGCCCATGAACATCTGCAGCACCAGTGGAGTCACAAGTGCATTGCCAACCTTTTGTCCCCTTCCCCTCGGGTGGGCCTCCGGTACCCTCACTCACTCGGCGAAACACAGCACAGAAACTGCTATCTACAATAAATTCATACAACACCTGACCTGACTCCGTACTAAGTAGCATAAGGGCTTGTGTTACACATAATATCAGACACAGAGGATCACAAATATAATATTTAGATAAATACATATACTTAAAACATCTAGACACTGAATAAACACAAGTGTTCATCACACAAATGTTTGTCCAGGGTGGGGATCGAACCCACGACCTTTGGCGTATGAGGCAGGGTCACTACCAAATGCGCCTTCCGGACAATAAAAAAATATACCAAATTATTACATAACAAACATTACAACATTAAATTATGAAGAAACATAATTTTAGCCGAGTCCTTCACCTATCACGGAACGGAAATAGCTCTGACCTATATGTCGATAAGTGGATTTCTAATAATGAGAAATATCTACAACTTTGGGCTTATGAAACTAGCTGCGCCCTACAGTTTTACCCGCAAACTGATGACTTATTGGCCTCATATGCCAAAGGTCGTGGGTTCGATTCCCACCCTGGACAAACATTCGTGTGATGAATACTTTGGTTTGTTCAGTGTCTGGGTATAATAAAATATTATATACAGGGTGTATCTGTGAACATTTACATCCCTTTAACCACAAGTTCTACCAACCATTCTGAACAACATTTGTTCTATGAGTTTTGAAAATTCGCATAAAAAAATCTCTCCATACAAAGTCGGTCACGTGACTTGGTCATTTTGTATGGGGAGTCGAAAATTTTTTCGAATAATTTGGAAAAGTTGTTGAACAAATGTTGTTCAGAATGGTTGGTAGAACACGTGGCTCAAGGGATGTAAATGTTCACAGATACACCCTGTAATGTTTGTGTTTCCTTTGTTGTCTGATATCTGTAACACAAGTGCTTAAGCTACTTAGTACGGAGTCAGGTCAATGTATGAGATGTTGTGTGTAAATTATTTATTTACTTTTATTTATTTATAAGCTTCTTATGTAAGCTCCATAGTTTTTTTGTTCTTAGAATAAAGCAAACCTTTTAGTGTCATGGTTATAATACGAGTATATTAAACATAGTGGGATCTCCATTATTATATTACTTGAGACACGCGAATGACTAGACCGTGGCAGCCGGGTCGTAAGGTAGGCCGTAAATAGTGTTGCCCGATTAAAATACCAAGACTGAACTAAAACTTCAGTACCGAAATCCAGTAGCAAGACAAATATTATATCGACAAGCACCGCTCTATCGACGCCTATTAAAATGCAATTCACCATCGAAATTGTAGCTCCATCACTCTCACACGCATACAGTGCGTCTATTGGGTTAGGAACTGATTGGTGCAGCAAAAATAAGAAAACACTTGATGACAGACTGGTTCACTCTTGCCTTAAACCTGTTCAGATTATAGTAAAATTTTACCATTTTCCGCCAATGCGGCAACGCATCAGCGACCTCTCTGATCTGGCAGATGTTCATGGGCAGCGGTGATTACTTACCAGCAGGTGACCCGCTAGCTCGTTTGCCAACTCTAATATAAAAAATGTGAGCGTCGCGTGTGGTAAACCTTTAGATAGACAGACTGTTAGACAGAGGTCCATCTACATTAGTGATTGGTTATTTTTGAAGTGAAATTTCAAAATGTCACTAAAGAACCAATGACGTTGAAGTTTCACCGTGTAGATCCAAACACCGTGGGTCTCAGTTTAAAGTACGTTATCTAGCGGATTTTACACACGTGATAGTTATTTTTTTTTTATGTGATAGGTAGCAGACGAGCAGGCGGATCACCTGATGGTAAGCAATGCCGCCGCTCATGGACACCTGCAACACCAGTAGAGTTACAAGTGCGCTGCCAACCTTTTATCCCCTTCCCCCCCGGGTGGGCCTCCGGTACCCTCACTCACTCGGCGAAACACAGCACAGGGGCTGCTTCACGCCGGTTTTCTGTGAGGCAGTGGTATCATTCCGGTCGAGCCGGCCCATTCATGCCGAAGCGTGGCTCTCCCACAGTTAGAATTTATTACAGTATCTGTGTCACCTATATTTATATTCATTTGGAATGCAAGACTAAGACGAGTATGGCAACACTAATGGAACCTTGCCGAAGTGGCAAGCCGCAGGTTGCCCGAAATATTTTATGGCATGTATTTCCGTGAGCCGTTTCTGTCTATTGAGGCAGGTTAATATGGAGGTAAGTTATTAATGTCTTCTTGGTTTTCCATTAATAATGTGACCTTGTATTTTGTACGTAAGTTTTTTCTCGCTTTACAAATAGTTATAATAATGAAGAACTCGGTTAATAATACTCCTGTGCTAACGATAACAAGTAACAGGGCAACCAAACCAACGCTTACCATCAGTTTATCCATCTCCTCGTCTACCACCTATCGCAATAAAAAGCCATCTATAGAAAACAATATCCATTCTTTCGAAAGACTTGGAAATTTCATCCAAAATGTAGCGTACAATCTGCCGGCAATCTCAACGCTCATCGTAGTATTTGAATTTTACATTGCAAAAATGTGTTTTGTCAAGGGCCGTTGTATTCTTCAAGAAAGGACCCAGCGGAAACATTTCCTTCGCTCTTTTGATTGAGAGATTATTTTGTATAGATATAAAAAAATCATATGTTTTGAATTTAGAAATTGGTTAAATTGTTTCAAGTTAAACTACTTTTCGTTACTTTGTAATTGACAGTCTCTCAACATAATCAGGCTGAATAAAATACATAGGAAAAAATGTATGCTATACCTACTATTTATGAAGTGATAACTTAGACTATTTAGAGATACAAATATGTAACCCGAAAAGATGAAACACATACGCGATGTAATCAACACCCAGCGCCATCAATTGGCAACGATTCGAACTACTACGAAAATAGCAAAACTATCTATCGAAACAAAGTGAAGGCAGGCCTATAAATAATAATTAAAAATAAAAAGTTTGTGACGATAGTTGCTATGAGAAACCACAATAAATTATTGTCCACATAAAACAAACTAATAGCAATCAATTACCTTACTAGTTATATGTTTATATTTGTTACAAAGTTGAAATCAACGAGCCATCAGCTAAGTTAAAAACGCGTCTGAAATCAACGTCGTTTATCGGAAGTTCCCCCGCCCACGGACTTCCTTGACTAAACATGAGGCTAGTCTTTAACTAGTTCCCTTGTTTGCCTCCCCTTCCCATAAAAAAGTATTAAAACAACTTTTTTATTCACTTTATGTCGACAGGACCCCGGAACGCACTTTAGAGGAATACCTATCATAAAAAGTTATTTTTATTTACAACTGGCGGCTTCCCTTCCCTTCGTTCCGGGACTCAATTTGCCATTAGTTCCAATTTTAATGAATAGATGGCGCTGGTCGATTAAATATAGATTAAATTAGGTCCAATTGCCTAATACCTACTGGTAGGCTAATCCGCCGGCATTCACCGCTGGGGCCGCTGTATCAGAATTTATATGATTCATATCGATCGATTGATTGTCCGACTAGTCTGCAGCTTTAATTGATCGACGAATACCGTTCAAATAATCGACCGATTCAACTGATCTTGACCGACGAACCATTCGACTAACCCCTTTTGATTTCATCAGGCTATGTTGATCGATCTGGTATCTTTAAATGATTAATTGACGTTGTCCTTGCCGGAATGCAAACGGAACACTTGCGCGATGTATTACATATAATACAAATACAAAATCCTTTATTCGCCATTAAATAGGGCCATAATGTACGTTGTACATTATACATTGGTAATGCACATAGGTACATAATGTAAATCATACCTAAGTATAATTAAGTAGGACATTCGTACAACGTGTAAGAATTACTAAAAAAGACAATGATATCGTGTCAACCGATCCATTGATTAAGAGGAAAGGCCCAAGAATTATCTTAAACTATTACCTATTTCCTAAAAACTATATATAAAATTATTATATATATTATATATGTATTTTTCTTCATATGTTATGGATGGATGTAAGCATAATTAGAAGGATAATGGACGGATATTCGAACCCCAGCGACATCTATTTTGGTAGGTACTTTGCGGAATTAGTAACCCAAAATATGGAGAGAGCGAGCCACTAGTTCTCGTATAACTTTTGTATTAGTCGAGTCGGGTTTTATAGATAGAAATTAGTTCGATATCTCGATTATCGGCGCCCCTTATAGCGATTGTCCATTATCGATTGAGCGGAGCTCGGCGAGCTGTTGTTGTGAAAGTAGACAAACAATTTAATGAGACGAATGGTTAAGGGTAGTTGTCTGAATAAAAAGTGGCGGTTGGCGCCATGTCTGTGTTGTTTTACGCTCATAGTTTTTGTCTTTACAAAAATAATGCTCATAATTCAAAAGCCTTTTTCTTTTTTTAACCCCGACGCAAAAACCATGGAGTGTCATAAGTTTGTCGTAGTATGTTTGTGTAGACAGAGACACACAGACAGCTACACCAAATATTGTTTACTAGCGGCCGCCCGTAACGTAAGGAAAAGTAACTTTTTACCCCCCTTTCAACCCCTTACAACCCCCTTTTCGCAATAAAAAGTAGCCTATGTCCTTTCTCAGGGTCTAGATTAACTGTATAAATTTCATTTAAATCTGTTGAGTAGTTTTGGCGTGAAAGAGTAGCAGACAGACAGACAGAGTTACTTTCGCATTTATAATATTAGTATGGAAGTATGGATTTTCGTCGTGGTTTAAGTCCTCCTACGAATCAAATTTAAGTTCATGTTTCCTCACGATATTTTCCCTCATAGCCAGGCTAATGGTACAAGTAATGGATCCTGGTCCTGGTCCTCCAAACCTACCCCGGGTTCCAAAGCAATCGCCCACCAAACAAAGCCTCATGCCTCATCGTTGGTCAACCGTCGTGAGCATCTAGTACCTACTATAAAGATCTTAATTTGTATGAATTATATAACTTTTAGACTTTGACCTAAAGTATTAAATTATAAGAGCATTGAGGCTTGTCTATACCGTAAATATGATTATTTGGCCCCTATCTCTCGTATCGGCTGGGCCTGGCGTCATTTAAAACTCATAATACTTTGTGAATTAATGAGCGATGTGAATAGTTGGCGCATTTTGTTTTATTTTGATTCTTTCAAATAAAATATAGTTATTTTAATGGAGAGTGGTGCAGAATTTTAATATTTCTTTATTATAAACATAGAAAATTATATGATTTTGATTTGGAAAGTAATTTTTATACATGGACCTCCATCGCCGGACTACAGAATAAGAAACAGCGACCTACACCAGGAATCGAATCCAGCGTTAAGTTCAGGCAGTCAAGACGAGACTTGGATTTTGAAAAACCAACGGCCATCAAGAGCTTGGACATCATCAGGGCAATCGTATCCTTTCCAATTATTATCTTTCCTATCCATAGATTAGGTAATAAAGTGATATTTTCCAAGTGATTTAGGTATTTCGCATAGCGGGCCTCGAGTGGCGGTTTGCAGAACTGTGAGTACTCTGTTTTCCCATTTATTTCCGAAATGAGTGCGAGTGAGAATCATCTGGAAGTAGAGGGTTCAGGGGGGAGTCGATCTAGGTCAAATCACCGCGATCATGTAGCACAAATTTAAATTCGTCTAACCGTCTTGCCGAATTACGTAAACGTCGCGGAGGTTCAAGGTCGACTTAGTCATTTCGATAAATTTATTTCAAATTTTTGCTCACCTGACCTTAAATCCCAAGATTTATGCGAATTAAAAATGAGATTAGAGTCAATTTCCGAAATATTTAACCGTTTTTGTAGTGTTCAGGATGAAATCGAAGAAATTATTAGCGAAGATGATTGGTTATTAACTTAGAGTATAGGGGAAGAATTTGAGTCGATTTATTATAAACTTGTAGCTGCTGCTAAGTGTATTTTGAAAGAAAGTGAACCAAAAGAAAGTATTACCGTAGGCGCAGATAGTTCTGTGAAGGTAAAAACTGCCTCAGATTAAATTACCTTCGTTTGACGGTTCATTCGATCAATGGCTCGAGTTTAGAAACTCATATTTAACCATGATTCATACTCGTAAAGACTTAGATCCGATCCATAAGTTTCATTACCTAAGGTCATCGCTTAGTGATACAGCATTACGTGTTATAAATTCACTGGAGTTCACAGCACCTAACTATGCCCACGCGTGGGAGTTACTGGAGAATAGGTTCCATAATAATCGTTTGTTAGTGCATAATCACGGTAAAATCTTTGTTTACTTCGCCGTCGCTGAGCAAGGAATGTCCGTCACAGATCAGGAGACTTATAGATGCGACACTTCGTAATTTGCGCGCGTTACAATCATTAGACGAACCTACAGAGTCATGGGATACGTTAATTATATATCTTGTCGTGTCAAAGCTTGATTATTCTACGGAACGGGAGTGGGAAACACATAAGGGTCTACTTTTGTCCGATTCGCGAAAAAAGGCGGGTAGATTAGCGTTGGACGACCTACTAAATTTCTTAGAAATCGTGCTGACATGTTAGACATGATTAAATCGGGTAACAATAAAAGTAATATAACGTCTTCTCAATCATCTCAATTTAAATTTCGGAATGAAGTCAAACATTCTAGCGATCATAAGAAGCTCGTCGCTTCTACGCATACTTATAGTTCTGTGGCATCGAATAAGAAAGGTACAAATCTTAAAAATAACGCTTACCGTAACCAAGGTCGAACTTGTACGTTATGCGGTGGTGATCATGTACTTTATACGTGTGCTAAGTTTTTAAATATGTCCATACATGATAGATGGAATCTAGTCAAGGATAAAAAAACTTTGTCAAAATTGTATTCGCGATTCTCATTCACCAAACGAATGTGTGTTTGGGTCTTGCAAGTTATGTAATAGGAAGCATAACACATTACTTCACATTGATAACAGTGCGTCTTGTCATTCGTCTGCGCATTCGGTGCAGAATGCAAGCTCGCAACCGCTGTCGTCAATGACGTCACTCGCACAATCAGCTGATGAACATAGCTCGAACGCTGTTGGGTCAGATGAGTCTCGTAGTGCGATACGTCAAATTCGTTGCAACCGGTGTTATTATCTACCGCGCTCGTCGAGTTAGCCGATTCGGATAATAATTATCACACGGTCCGTGCGCTCCTGGATAGTGGAAGTCAAAATTGCTTCGTCACTGAAAGGTTGTGTAAACGTTTAAAACGTACCAGTATTACAGTCCACAATTCGAATTAGTGGAGTCGGACAATGCGTTTCTCAGTCCACCCACGCGTGTAATATTCATATGCGTTCGAAAACATATGAATTTGAGACCGTATAAAATGCCTAGTACTTCCTAGCATTACCTCGAAGTTACCTTCGATAGACGTTGATGCCGAGTCTATACGTATACCTAGCTATATCGTATTAGCTGATCCTACGTTTAACGTCTCGTCCGAGATAGACTTATTGATAGGTGCGGATATCTTTGGAATCTTTTAAATGAAAATAAAATGAGACTTCCATCCGGGCCTTATCTTCACGACTCAAAGTTAGGGTGGATTATATCCGGCCCAATTAATAATTCGATTTATTCTAAGAACGTTCAGTGTAATTTTGTGCAAATCGAATCGCAATTACGTAAGTTTTGGGAATTAGAAGAAATATCTAACAATCCTAGTGTCATGTCTAAAGATGATAATGCATGCGAAGAGTTGTTCAAGAATACTACTGTTCGTGACGAAACCGGTAGGTTTTCCGTTCGATTGCCTTTGAAAGAATCAACTGATTCTTTGGGGGAGTCCTATCACACCGCAAAAAATCGTTTATTAGCGTTAGAACGAAAAACTTGACCGTGCGCCACAGTACAAGCGAATGTACAGTGAGTTTCTTCGCGAATACGAAGAGTTAGGTCATATGAGTTTAGTGTCGGGAGGTATTGACAGTTTAGGCAAGCCATACTACATACTACCGCATCACGGAGTATATAGGGAAAGTAGTACGACGACAAAACTACGCGTTGTATTTGCAGCCAACGTACCTACATCCTCGAATAAATCACTAAACGATATACAGTACGTAGGACCGCCTCTTCAAAACGAAATATTTTCGATTTACTTCGATTCAGACAGTATCAATTCGTTGCCTGCGCTGATATAGAAAAATGTACCGACAGATAATGATTCAGTCTGACCAGCGTAATCTCCAACTAATCTTATGGAGATGTAATAAGGATGAGCCAATTAATACGGATATACCAGAATTAAAATCACAGGTCGTAGCAATAGTTAGTACAAATCAAAGTAGCTGTATAGATTTTAATAGGTATTCATCTTTTCATCGGCTCCAGCGTATTGGCGCTTATTGTTTACGTTTTATACATAATGCGCGCGCGCCCGCAGCCGACCGTAGAACCGGTTACTTATCTGCTAGCGAGCTGCGCTCCGCAGTGATTATGTTGACTCGTTTCGCACAGCAGCAATCGTTCGCGGAGGAATATCATAACTTGAAAAATAGTTTACCGGTTAGCGTTAAAAGGTGTAAACAAGTGAATAAAATAAATGGATTAAATATTTTTATGGATCATGATGGAATTATGCGTGTAGGCGGTAGATTAGATAACTCATCAAGTTTTAGTTATGATAAGAAGCATCCCATGTTATTGTCAAGTAAACATCGACTTTCCGAACTTCTGTTTACGTATGAACACAAACGATTATTACACGGCGGACCTCAGCTGTTAGTGTCGACTTTGCGTGAGCGATGGTGGGTGCTTGGAGCTCGGAATTTAGCCAGGCAAGTAGTTCATAACTGCGTTACTTGTGCTCGTCTTAAGGGTGAGAATGTAACACCGCTTATGGGTAATCTACCTAGGGAACGGATCGAGGCCAGTTTTCCTTTCATGACTTGCGGAGTAGACTACGCTGGGCCAATGCTCGTGCTGAACCGGAAAGGCAGAGGTGCTCGCCTTATCAAATGCTACATATGCCTATTTGTATGTTTCACTACGAAGGCCATACATTTGGAATTAGTAGGTAGTTTATCTACACAGGACTATTTGTTAGCTTTTAAACGATTTATATCACGGCGCGGTAAGCCGTCTGTTATTTTTTCCGATAATGGTAGAAATTTTGTAGGCGCTGAAAAAGAGATTTCTGCTACTTTAGATAATAGTTCGCAGCAAGTATCAGATTTTGCTAGTGAAAATAATATTAAACTTTGTTTTATACCAGCATATTCTCCTCATTTCGGTGGTTTATGGGAGAGTGGGGGTTCGCAGATGTAAACATCACTTGCGACGTATTATGGGAAATGCTCAACTAACTCACGAGGAGTTTATTACGGTATTATCGCAAATCGAAGCCGTCCTAAACTCCCGCCCTCTTTCACCTCTCTCCGCAGATCCTAACGATTACCTCCCGCTTACACCTGCCCATTTCTTGATTGGCCGGCCGCTGACATCACCAGCTTCCGAAGGACCTGACTTCAATTGCTACCGCACGCCTGGGTCGCTATGATCGAGTGGAGCAGCTTCGGCAGCACTTCTGGGAGCGCTGGAGTAAAGAATATATCTCCGAACTTCAACGAAGAACGAAGTGGCAAACTGATGGCCAAGGTGTCAAGTTGGACAGCCTTGTTATTATCAAAGAAGATAATCTTCCTCCTCTAAAATGGAAGATGGGACGAATCACTCGTCTGATTCCTGGGAACGATGGCATCACCAGAGTTGTCGAAATAAGGACTGCTACAGGAACCATTCGACGAGCCTGTACTCGAATCTGTCCTCTACCGATACAGTCAACGATGGAAGAAGCAGACTAGATGCACAACATGCCAGCGTAGAAGGATCGACGGTTGGAAGACATCAAGATCTTCCAAGGTGGCCAGTATGTTGGGAACAGCACCATCTAGCGGCACACTGCGTAGACTCCAATACGTATGAAGTTGTCTCACGTGTTACCGAGGATCACCACCGGGCCGCGGCGCGCTGGAATCGCACGTACTTCAGGCAGAAGACATACGTCTCACTCACTACGTCATCTCTCGTCAAAAATTGTCATATCATCCACCCGTTGTACCAAATTCACTAAGGAAATAAATATCTTTTATAATTTCGAATAAAAGGAATTCATTGAAGACGTCCCTGACATGGTCCACTCCTAAAAACCGTTTATGGAAATGAAGACTCAGGCTACCATAACATAACGTTGAAATTTCGACCGCCCAGCGTTCAATGCCTACCATTATTCATACCTAGAAGAACGTTCTCTTTCTATCGCAAGCAACTGTCGCGCGTGCGTCGCCGCTCGTTCGTGATTTTCTACTAATTTGCCCCTCCGGATTCGGGGGCCGCCGCATGTACTTGCAAGTTCGATAGCTACACGCGGAGTGGGACAGGCCTGACTACTCTTAGAGGCTATATGGAGTTTGCGTCTGAACTGTATGACTTTGACACCATACAGTTCTGACGCGAACTCCTCTCAGTGCATATAGATTTTTTTGATTTTGATCCTCTACTTTTGCTGTTGACTGTACTAGAGACCTGATTTAATTCAGGAGTCGTCCGATATCAAATCCCTTGGGGTATTTAGTTTGGCCGCTGTCAGACGCGATAAAGGGAAAGCTGAAAAAGCTTTTTAATGGGATACGAAACAATTTACTTAGGATAGGTTACCTATTCCTTTATAGGAATAGGTACTCTAGCTTTTGCCCGCGGCTTCGCTCGCGCCCCCCACTACCCTAAAATGGGGGTTAAAAGGGGTCTAAAAGTAGCCTATGTTACTCTCCATCCCTTCAACTATCTCCACTTAAAACATCACGTCAATTCGTCGCGTGCAAGAAAGTCAAACATACAGACAGACACACTTTTCCATTTATAATATTAAGTATGGAAGTATGGATACAGGATGTCTGTGAAAATTTTAACGTGTTAAACAACATTGCAGTGTTGGAGGTTCGGGGAACGTCCGAATGAAAGATGTTATGCGTTTAGACTGTCTTTTATTACAACTAAGCTTATATTATACTAACCTATTGGGTGAGGTGCGTCACACACTATAACATCAATGGGAATTATCACGTGACGTGAGAAAAAAACCGCTAGATGGCGTATTTTAGACAGAGGTCCAACATTTACGTCAAATTTGCTTGTTTATTGCCGTTCTGACATCTCACATCAAACATAACCAATCACCGTGTAGATCGACCCCAGTTCAACAGTACGCCATCTAGCGGGTTTTCCACAAATGAAAATGTGAAAGACTGAAAATGCGAGCTAGGTCTAATGGTAGCCCTCGGAAAACAATCACGGGTCTAATTTCAGGTTTCAGTTCAGTGGTTTGATTGAAAAGCTTTTAATCTAAATTGAATGTGGTTTCAATTAAATACATACTCTGTGTTTATTTAGTTACGAATGTAACACAAAGACATGGTGATATATACATTATACGGTTATTATATACATGGTGTATTAAAGTCCTTGAGTGGAGACCGCGACTCGGTAAACGTAGTGTTGGACGCCCTGCTACAAGATGGCATGACGACATTCGAAGGCTGGCTGGAGTGAGCTGGATGAGAGTGGCCGAAAATCGGGAGCGGTGGCGTGCATTGGGGGAGACCTATGTCCAGCAGTGGACGAGCGTGGGTTGCTAATGAATACATGGTGTATTATTATAACAGTTGTTTGTAAAATAATATCCTCCCACCGATATTTCAGCCATCGACGCATGACAATTATTAGTGGACAAGTGTGTGAGCCGATACAAGTGCATTCTCTCAGTTCTAACCTACTACATGTCAATTGGTTAGTGATGCCATACATACACATTATATTTTATTGCTATTTTCAACAGACCCACCAATATTTCGTTTCGAGACAGTAGTTCAAAATAGAACCAATAGATGGCGCTGGGTGTTGATTACATCGCACTAGTGTTTAATATTTTCGGTTTACCTATCACCCTTGTTATTGTCTTTAGAAGTGATCTCTTTATAAATAGAATAGAAATTCTGATAATGGTTGTGGCCCTCCGTCGCCAACAAAAACCATCAACTAGAAGTTATTAAATACCAATCTACTGGGGACCAAATTGAGAGCTTACAAATAATCCTACTGCAAATAGGTACTAAGTTAGAAACCTAACTTAGTACGATACCAAGCGGAAGAAGAACTCTTTTTCTTCGCTTAGAAATTTGAAAAAGGTAATTCGACGAATTTTTCGGTTATTAGGGTTCATAATGCCAATGATTTTATTGCAATTTTGACCTAACATGTTTACCATACTATAGGATGTAGGTACCTAAGGCGTTCGCGCCATCATTAATTTTCACGACTTTCTTCACACATTA